>CM024766.1:47786684-48049418 GCA_014218235.1 Colocasia esculenta
AGATAAGAGCAAATGCCTCCATACATGCCTTCAGAGGTAGGTAAGATAAAGGATAAAATATGAAAACATTCCGATAGAAGTTCAGAACATTTAAGAATGAGCAGACAGTTGCACACATTTTTCTTCTGAAAGTCATGGTATTTCTAACAGTAGCAGGTAGGTTTTGATAGATAACCCATTATACTTATCAAGCATTTAATTTTTGACCATCCGTCAACCAGAGATCAGCTTTTCTCCCTATTAGTAAAAGAGAGAGTAAATATATCTTATATATTACAGATCCCAAAAGAGATATTGCTCAGATAAAATATTTTGAATAAAATATTTTTCCCGCCAAAAAGATAATTGAATTTTTACTAAAAAAGATTTTAAGGAAACTGTCTCAAAGTGAAAGATATTTCAATGCAAAGCTTAAGTAATGATGTATGTTAACTAGTACTTACTAGTATAGGCTTTAATTCATAGCTAAGTACATATATACACCATTTGATAAGAGATACTTCGACTTTTAAGAAGTCGGAGTAAGACAGTAATAGAGACAATAAACTTCGACTTCAGGAGGAATACAACTGCTTCGACTTCATTGAAGTCGGAATAAGAAAGCAATGACTTCGACTTCTTTGGGAAGTCGGAGTGCCAACAAATAGATAGTGGACTTCGACTTATATGAAGTCAGAGTACGCCCAACTTTGACTTTTAAGAAGTCAAAGTTTCCTCAGACTTCAACTTTCAGGAGTCGGAGTATTGCCAGACTTCGACTTCTCAGGAGTCAGAGTACTGCCAGACTTCGACTTCTCAGGAGTCGGAGTACTTCCAGACTTCGACTTCTCAAGAGTCGGAGTTAGTGTGATATACAGTATATGCTGTGGACTTAGAAAAATTTCACTGTGATGATGCTTAGGTTCTGAGTAGGCATAGTCTTTGACAAAAAGTATGCTTGTATATATAATAGCTTTTTGATTTCCATAAACAGTAAAGGCAAAAATATTAAAAGGTTTTGTCATAACAAAAAATATTGTGATAAAAGGTTGCTCAACAATTCTCCCCCTTTTTGTTAATGACAAAAACTTTTACATGGTTAGAGAAAATGTTTGATTTTGCATAACATTTGATTTCTATCTTATTGGTTAAAAAAAAGGGTAAATGTAAACGCAATTGTTTTCTCTTTTTATCTCTTTCTCCCCCTTTGTGACATTAATAGAAAGGCAAAAACAAATAGACAGCAAGTATAGAAACAAACTTATATTGATTGCTGAAATGATTACATTATGAGGTAAAGGTGGAGCTAGGGAGATACAGAGAAGAGGGGATGCGTGTAACGTCACGCGTTTTTGGGACCCTCGTGGATCCTATGTTTAGTGGTTGTGATGGCTATTGTGAGGCCAATGTGGTTTGTGTGTGGTACGTGTGCGTGTTTCAAGGGCTTATTGGGCCGATAGTCTGGGCCTGTAGCACCCCAGCGTCCTCAGCCTGTCAATGCGACAGGGAGGAGTGTCGCGTTCTGAACGCGAGAGAGGTGGCCTTCGCGTTCTGGTGACCGCCTTGGGGCGTTGATCGTCTTCATGTGCGCCACATGTAGCGTGCAGAGTGGCAGATGAAGCGCGCGACATAGTTGACTGTGCATTTTCGTTGTCCAGAGTCCTCACACAAGTCAATATGCGCACTTCCTCTAAACTGTCTCACAAAATTAAAATAACAAAGATGAACTAGCACAATGGTGAGCACAGGTCATATCCACGGAGAGGCAGAATAGAACTTGAATTTAAACTACTTTGATTTGAAATCACGCTATCAGACACATTCAATGTACCCTCACAGTTGAGGAATTAAACCTGTAAACAGAAATCATTAAAAGAAAAAATTTCAAACCAATGTACCCCTACAGCTTAGGGGATGAACATTCATAACTCTCCACACACACCGAATCAATATCTCCACAACTCGAGAACCGAAAAGAAAATAAGAACAAAGAAAAAACCAAAGTGTACTGTTATCAAATCGAAATTCTCAAACTATGAAGAACAGGAAGGAGACCAAATTAATGACTCAAAACAAAACTAAAACAGCTCAGAAATCAGCACAGCAACATGGACCTCAGCTAGACTGTGGAGATGTCTGGATGCCCTCTGAAAGCCGTCACCCTCCCAGATGCCAGACAACCTTTTAAATACTGAAAACCCTCAATCTCCAGCAGCTCTACAACAACAACCGAACCGACCAGTCCCGAAATGCTAGCAGCCCTATTCCTGAATCCGAGCCAGCAAATCCCCCAAAATGTTGAACTCTGGGAATGCTCTCCCCTGCTCTACAGTGCCTTGGATCGTCCTCACCAGATGTCTTCAAAAGGGAGCAGAAACTAACGCTCTAGAAATGTAGAAATCCTCTGCAAGTCTTCGATGTCTCTCCAGTAGAGAAGAAAGTTCTACTTCTCCCTCCCAACGGAAGCAAGGAAGAACACAGAAGAAATGACAATATCTACACAGAATTGAGAAATTAAACACCACCGGATCAAACTTTCTACTTACATCGAAAAGAACATCCCAAAATTGAAATAGCCAAACTCCCTGCTCCTGAACTATCTATCATTGCTCTAACATTAAACAAAGAATAGCAGAATTGAACAAACCATCACAAAAAAAATGGACTAGAATTGCTCCAGGAACCACCCTGTGAAGTACAAAGGCGAAACACAAAATTCCAAACAAATCATAACAGCTGAACTGAGAAAAAGATGGACAAATAATTGCATAAGAAATGGAAGTTGATCCAACAACCTCGAATCCCTCACTTCTAAGATCATTCCACTGCTCTGTGAAAGGAAAATTTAGAGAAAATAATAGAAATAAAATGTCTCAAACATCTCCCCTTTGAAGTCCGGAAGAACAGGAAAGAAGAGAAACTAAGAATACCTTAAGAAATCGAACTCCTCCGATCTGCTGAAAGGTAAATTACAGAAAGAAATGACAGAATTAAAATTCTAAAAATTGAACTCCATGCTCTGCTTGAATTAAGAAACATACAGGAAGAAGACAGAAGCTAAAAGACCCTCTCAATCGAACCTTCAAACCCTCATAGCTCTGCTCAACAGGAAAAATACAAGAAATAACAAGAATTGAGAAGAAGAACAAGCAAAGAACCGGCCAACCCGTCTCCCTCACTATTCTGCCAAAAGAAAAATACAGGGAATAAAAGAATCCTAAGAATTCTAAACAACCAGCCGAACCCCTCCAATCGCTTACAGAGAAGAGGAAAATCTCAGAAATATCAACTCAAACCACTGGAATGCTGAAAGAAAAAAGTACAGAAAAAAATTAAAATTCCTAAAGAAATCAAAACTAATGCTTAACCCCTTGCATCGGAGGACCTTGGGGTCCTTTTATAGGCACCCTTGCTTTCTGTGAGCTCCTGCTCCCGCCTCCTGGATCACCAACGCGCTGATCGCCACCTCAGCAGCTTCAGCCGCACCACCTCAGCAGCTCCTGGTCCGCATCAGCACACCACCACTCCACAGCCGCTTGGCCCAGGCGCCCAGCCAGCGCTCAGCAAATCTGCCTTGGGCAGCTCAGCAGGCCGCCCAGTCCATCGCGCCCAGCCTCATCCGCGCCATACCCCAGCAGATCTGGTCCAGCCGCCGGCCACATCCAGCACAACCGCCATCGCCAGCCGGTTCACCTGGGCGACCAGCACACCCCACCATCGCCTGAGCCATCGCCATCCATCAGGCCCGGCCCACACCAGCGCAACCTCAGCCAGATCTGACCCAGCCCGCACCAGCGCCAGCCACCATCGCCTCTTGCATCGCCAACCCACAAGCCCTGGCCGCTCCACTCAGCAGCCTCCACTCCCTTCACACGACCGACTCCAGCAGCTTCCGGATTCTTCCAGCTGCTTCTGTTGGGAAAGAAACAAAAGGGCAAAGGTGAGGAGGGGTATGCGTGGCCAAGATAGGTGAGATGAGAGGTATTAAAAACATATATATATATATATATTTAATGGGATTGGGTGAGTATTAAAATGTTTTTTTTTAAAATGTATTTATTTAATAGATTTTGGGTGGGATATGTAACATGATGTGTTATCTAATTAAAACTAATTTTTACAAGTGATGTTTATGAAAATCTGAGATTAAGAGATTATTTATGTACAATGTTTAAAAAAGAAAATTAGTCAAATTATTCAAAATATATTGAATTTATTTAATGAGAATGTACTATTTGTTCTACCAAAATTAATATGCTCAAAATTTATTTAGGGATGAAATGAAAATTAAAATCAAATTGCATCTTATTTATAGCCAAATGATATCTAAATTTAACTAAATGTATGAACTTTAACACAAAAAATTATGACGTTATCAGCAGGCAGGAAGGCGATGCCTAGGTCCATCGCGATCAGGTCGCGACGCGACGATACGTCTCTTTCCCAACCGTTGGGTGTTTTTAAGAAACCCTAGCCGGACAGAACTGCAGCGAGTTCTGCTCAGCCAGGGGAAGGGGAGCTGCGGCGATTCTTGCAGGAATTCGTGTTTTCGGCGTGATCGTGCCGTGGGAAGTTCACGTGGAGTGAGTAAAACTCCGGGGGAGCATCGTATCGCGTGTTCTTCGCGAGGTAGGGTGACTCTTCTCGTTTCCGAGGCGAGAATCACGTGGGATGCAGGTTTTGATCACTTTAATGCTTTCTACACAATAGATATCATGCCTAGGAACCCATTAAAGCATGAAAAACACTAATTAAGGGTGGTTTGCATGGTGTGGGTTGGTAATCCGTGGAGGGGATCCCGGATTAGGGTTTCTGACTGCTAAGGCGAAGGATCCCCCTGTCACGATCAGGTGGCGATGGGCCGTCCCGTCGCGTTAAGGTTGTGAACGCGACTTGTTTGTATGTCGCGTTAATGTGTTGAAGGCAACCTATCGGGCTGTCGCTATCTGAAGGCGACGCAAGACCCTATCGCGACTTCAGCCAAGAGGTCTATGCATGCATGGCTCATGCGATTGGTTTATCCGAATATCATTATGTGACGTATTTACCAATAATGAGCAGTGCATTGGCACTTGTGGCACTCTGAGAGTGCATGGTTCTAGAAGCTAGCACTTCGGTTGTGTAGCTAGCTGGTTCTTTGCGTAGTTGCGTGGTGTTCACGCAAGCAGTGTTGTGTTCACGTGTTGTGGACAGTTGTTACTTGAGGTTTACGTGACGTTTCACGTGGTTTGTGTGTGACATGCATGTGGTTCTGTGTGCGTGGCAAGTAGTACGACGCCTACTGTGGTTACCTCTCTAGTTGGGTGCCCCAGGTTCTCTATGAGCCAGACTGTTAGCTCGGGGCTTTGTCCCGGTACTTGTGTTGTACTGTCGAGGTCTGTGTCGTCTGTCCTGGACACCCTCACTCCTTTGTTTGAGTTGTACGTCCGGCTGAGGGAAAGACGACAGTGGGACAGTGACTCTTGAGTTTGTTTTTAGTCACTTGTAGCGCGCTCTTAGTTGGGGGTACAGACACCAGTAGTCGACACTAGTCCCCGACTAGTCCTTTTCCAGTGCCTCACTCTAGAGTGCTCTGGCCAGAGACCCTAGAGGTGCCAGGCATGGGCCTGCGGTTGTGTGTCCGCAGGAGTGGTGTTTAGTTGGTCTCCACAGTTGTTTGACTTTTTCACGTGGAGCGGTAGCTGGACCTTTCGTCCGTGGCTGCGAGATTGAGAGGTAGACCTGTGTTAGTTTGTCCGAGTCAGTCACTAGTGTCGCGAACCAGTTCACGTGGCTCGTGTGTGGCAGTCTCTACTGTAGCTCGTACACCTGTTTGGGTTTGCCGTTTATTTATTACAAATGCTTTACGCAGTCGGCAAACGGTGAGTACATTTACAACTTTAATATCCTGCTTAGTTGTTCTATAAATTGCTAGCGCAGTTTACTGCTTCCGTACTTGTGTTTTGGTTTGCTCGGTGTTGGGGGAGTTCCCTACTGAGCTAGTGACTAGAGAGGCTCACCCCTACCCCCCACAGGTGAGGGCGAGGAGGATGTTTCGTTACCGTCATCCAGTTCGGAGCCGCGTCGCAGCGGTGTTGGGCCAGCACCCCCAGCAGTGTAGTTTCTTTCTTCAGTTGTACTAGTTTACCTCGGGGTATGCCCCAAGCTCCTGTACTTTCTTGTTTTTTTTGTTGAAATTTGTCTATGTAAATCTTGTACATTATGTATGAGTTGGTGAATCATATATGTGATCAGGTGTGTTCCTTTGTGTTTTCACGGACGTGTGTATGATATCCCTTGCGAGGCTTCGTCCCGTTCGCGGGAGGCGGACTCGGATCAAGTTCGTTAGTGGTTTAACGGGCTTGAACGAGGCGTTCTGTCACAGTTGGTATCAGAGCGAGGTCCGTGTAAATAAAGGAACTGGGAAATTATATATCCATATTTCTACATTTGTACACTGCTGGTAGCTGACTCTGGTTTCGTAATGACGGTTTTGTTCGTAATTGGTATGTTATTTGTGCAGGAAGTTGAGATGGCTGATAGAAGGGATTGGGGTGGTGGAGGAGAGGACTGTGAAGAGTCCACTCAGCATATGATTGAGAGGATTTGGGAAAGCCTCACCGATATTCGAATAAGAATGGATCAGCAGGCACTTGTACCTCCAGCAGCAATACCACCAGTTGTTGGAATACCTGTAGCCCCTGTTGCACCACCGCCAAGGGTGGAGGTACCCTATGTGGCACCTGTACCACCACCAGTAATGGCAGTAGAAGATCCAGTGATGCAAGTTGAAAAGTTTTTGAGGTTGCAGCCGCCCACTTATACAGGAGGGTCGAATCCAGATACAGCAGAGCATTGGATTCATGAGGTTGAAAGGGTCTTTACAACCATGAGGTGTCCAGCTGTGTTAGCCACATACTAGTTGAGAGGCTTTGCGCAGCAGTGGTGGCGTCTAAAAATGCAGACCACTTTTGCAGGCAGGTCAGAGGAGGTTATTACCTGGCTGGAATTTCTCGAGGCATTTAATGACACATTCTTTCCACTTCAAGTGCAGCAGGCGAAAAGAGAGCAATTCCGGACACTTCAGCAAGGTAATACCTCAGTTTTAGAATATCAGATGTGATTTATGACACTTAGCCGATATGCACCTTATGTAGTATCAGATAATGCTATGATGGTTGAATATTTTATTCGGGGCTTGAGAGAAGAGTTGCAGAATGCGGTAATACCGTTAATGTGTAGATCAGTTGAGGAAGCAACCCAGAGAGCAGCTACTCTTGAGAGGTCTATTCGGGCTCGTCAAGCAAGTGGGTCAGGTTCGGGTAGTTTTCGGCTACCTTAGCAGGCAGCAGGAGTTAGTAGGGGAAAGGCTCCAGCAGGACCTTCTTCTTCAGGTTTTGGTAAGTGGGGTCAAAAATTAAAGCAAGTATTTAAGGGCAAAGGAAGAGGAAGAGAGGGTCGTCAGCAGTTTCAGCAAGGGCGTGGTTATACGCCAGAGGTAGAAGAATCGCATCAAAGTACTGCCAGGCAGCCCACTATTCCACCAGGTTACAGATGTTATAATTGCAATCAGCTAGGGCATTTGATTCGCAATTGCCCTTATCCAAGAGAATATGGGTATGGTAGAGGTATTCAGCAGCAGCAGCCCCAACAGCCTTTAGTAGGTCGTAGTGGAGGTGTACCGCAGCAGCGAGGTAGAGGCCGGGTTATGGCTATCACCAGTGCCCAGGCGGAGGCATCAAATATGATAGAAGGTATTATACCCATTTATGATTATTCAGCAAGAGTTTTATTTGATTCGGGTGCCTCTCATTCTTTTATTTCTGAAGAATTCCTAAATTGTATGACTCGTCCTTTGGAAGAAAAGTCTTGTGAGTGGTAGTGGAGGTTCCTTCTGGTGAGTTTATGCTCACTTCGAGCTACATAGATGAAGCTCCTATTGTGATTGGAGGGAACCAGATGCCGAGTCGGTTATATGCCCTGCAATTTATAGATTATGATATTATTTTGGGAATGGATTGGCTTGAGACTTATGGAGCAATGTTAGATTGCAGAAAGAAAAGGATCAGGTTTTGTCATCCTAATGGTGCGGTGTTTGAATATCAAGGTATGCCTTTTTGTACTCCTAAGTTTATAATTTTTGCAACTAGAGCTAGAAAGTTGATAAATGCAGGGTGTGTGGCTTATTTAGCTTTAGTGAGTCTGATAGAGACTAGTCAGTCAGTGGAGGCAGTTCCCGTGGTTAGGGAATTTGCTGATGTTTTTCCAAAATATTTGCCTAGTTTAGCTCCACACAGAGAGGTGGACTTTACTATTGAGTTGCTGCCAGGTACCATGCCAATCTCTAAAGCACCATATCTGATGGCACCAGCAGAGCTTAAAGAGTTGAAAAAGCAATTAGAGGAGTTATTGCAGAAAGGGTTTATTAGACCGAGTCATTCCCCGTGGGGAGCACCGGTGTTGTTTGTGAAAAAGAAAGATGGTAGTTTTCACATGTGCATAGATTACAAGAAGTTGAATGATGTGACCATTAAAAATAAGTACCCATTACAGGGAATAGATGATCTGTTTGATCAGTTGCAGTTAGCAAAGGTATTTTCTAAAATTGATTTGAGATCTGGGTACCATCAGTTAAGGATTAAGGAGGAAGATATAGATAAAACAACATTTAGAACCAGATATGGTCACTATGAGTTTGTGGTTATGCCATTTGGGTTGACCAATGCTCCTGCAGCTTTTATGGATCTGATGAATAGAATCTTTCATCCGTATTTGGACCAATTTATTGTGGTCTTTATAGATGATATTCTGATTTACTCAGCATCTGAAGAGGAGCATGCAGTGCATTTGAGATTTGCTTTGCAGTTATTAAGAGATAATCAATTGTTTGCCAAATTCAGTAAGTGTGAATTTTGGTTAAAGGAAATTCAGTTATTGGGCCATGTCATATCAGCTGAGGGAGTGGAGTGGCAGTTGACCCAAGTAAAGTGGAAGCAGTGATGAGATGGGAAGTACCTAAGACAATTATTGAAATTAGAAGCTTTTTGGGGTTAGCAGGCTATTATAAGCGTTTCATTCAAGATTTTTCTAGGATTGCGGCACCCATGACTAGACTGACTAGAAAGGGTGTACCATTTGTATGGTCTGGTGAATGTCAAAGAAGTTTCATGGAATTAAAGAAGAGGCTTACAGCGGCACCTGTGTTGACATTACCAACAGGTAATGGTGGTTTTGTTGTATATACAGATGCATCTAGAAGAGGTCTTGGCGCAGTGCTAATGCAGCATAGCAAGGTAATAGTTTATGCATCCAGGCAATTGAAATCAGTAGAAGAAAATTACCCCACTCATGATTTAACGTTAGCAGCAGTTGTGTTTGCCTTAAAGATATGGAGGCATTATCTTTATGGTGAAAGATTTGAAATTTTTACAGATCATAAAAGTTTAAAATATATCTTTTCCCAGAAAGATTTGAATCTCCGTCAGCGTAGATGGGTGGAGTATTTAAAAGATTATGATTTTAATTTGGCTTACCATCCGGATAAGGCCAATGTGGTGGCTGATGCCCTAAGCAGAAAAGCATACTTAAGTCAAATGATGATCAAGGAATGGAAATTGTATGAGGAGATAGCAGAAAACTCCTTATATGTGCCAAGCAATCAACGACGGGCAATATTAGCTAGTAGTGCTGTAGAGCCGTCACTGTATTGGCAAATTGTTGAGGCCCAAAAAGTAGATGTGAATTTAGCTGAAATAGTGAAAATGGAAGAAGTTACTATTGATGATAACTGTGTGGTCAGGCTTAGAGGCAGGTTATTTGTGCCAGCAAAAAGAGAAATAAAGTAGAGTATTAGAGGAGGCCCATAAATCTAGGTACACTATTCACCCCGGCAGTACCAAAATGTTTCAGGATATGAAGAAGCATTTTTGGTGGCCTCATATGAAAAAGGAAATCGCAGAATTTGTTGCAAGATGTGCTATTTGTCAACAAATCAAGGCAGAGCATCAGAAGCCTGGAGGTTTATTGCAACCATTACCCATTCCGCAATGGAAATGGGATGATATTGCCATGAACTTTATAGTAGGTTTGCCGACGTCAGCAGTGAAGTGTAGCGGAATTCCCTATATGGTAATCTAGAAGGGGGGTTGAATAGATTACTGTCTGTTAAAAACACTTGTTGCCTTCTTTTGATAGAACACAAATAACTAGAAGTTATGGCAAGGACTAAACTTGGTGTGGATGTGTGTGATTCAATGATAAATATTAAACAGATGATTAGACGTGTGTAAATGCGCCGTGCCTACCAAACATCTAACGTAGAAACGTTCAAACCACGAGACACAACGATTTACGTGGTTCGGAGTACACAACTGTGTATCCTACATCCACGGGCCACCACACACACAGAACAATCTGCTTATGTTCTAGTTCAGGAACTACAACTCACACACACGTGTTCTCTGATGTATAGCCACGATCAGAACAACACTCACACGTGTATCAAGCACAAGGACTGCTTGAAACACACACACACACACACACGTATAGACAATAGTAAAACAGAGAAGAGTTTAAGAGTTGAGAATCAAATCCAATTGAAAACTCTTTCTCATGAACGTCTGAGTAGACTTCAAGCTTCGTCTTGATGATTAGAAGTTGATGGAAGGCTTGAATCCACGACGTCCAGACTTCACCGCTGCACGAAGGACTTCTCTTGTTGAATCTGGGCAGCAGGTAGAAGCAGAGCAGCAGGGCAAGACTCTTCTTTAGAGACTTTTAGGGTTCTTGCTTGGAGGCTGCTTGTGTTCGTGATTGCCCTCAAAAGGATGCTTAAATAGAGGTGTTTACTTATGGAGAACCGTGGTTTGTGGAAACACCATCTATGGCAACTTGAAGACTTCCCGTATTTGAGGACTCTGCCCGTCTGTCGACAGCACTGGGTGCTCCTGTCGACAGGCGCAAGCTAGCAGGACATACAAGGCTTCTGGAAGGCAGTTGCTGTCGACAGGCGACTGGGTGCTGTCGACAGGCACAGGCAGACAGAAGAATTCATAGTTCTGGAAACCTCTTCCTGTCGACAGGCAGCTGGGTTGCTGTCGACAGGCTCATCTGTTCTGCAGTTTTGCCTTCTGGCTTGAGTTTGCTTGTCGACAGGGACACTGCCTGCTGTCGACAGATGCTTATTTATGTATAGATCTTCATCATTTTGGCTTTGTGCTTCGTACAACTCTTGCTCAACATCTCACCTAAGATTATGAACATAGTTAGTGAGACATTTTAGTCATTTAAAGCTTAATATCCTATCAACACATAATGACAAGTTATTGCATTGCAATTCTAAACTTAACTCACATTGTTCACTTGTTTACTTTGTTCATCATTGATCATCAGCAAAAACATGTTGCATTTGAGACTTATATGTTATAGAATGTGAACCCAACATTCTCCCCCTTTTTGATGATGACAAAATTAACCAATTAAGCAAGTGTAAGCAAGTTGCACAATTGAGTTTTCTCCCCCTTTTGGCAATATCTAAAAAGCATACACCACAGACCAAGGTAGTAGGCAAAAAGACAAGTTCTTTCATTGATATATCATTGAGGCATACAGAACATTTGTTGAACAAACTAGTAAAAGGGAAAGACATTGCATGACCAACATAAAACTGAATACAAGACCCGGGACACCTAGACTCTAGAATCATCATCAGGACCCGGTGTGGTTGGGGCCTGAGGAGTCAGCCTGTTGAGCCGGTGAGTGAGCCGGACTTGATTATCAGCCAATGCTTCCAAACTGTTATCAACCTTGTCCAAGCGTGCATTGATAGTTGCAAACCATTTGTCATATGCACTTGCAACTGAGCCAAGAGTTCACGGATAGAGGGCTCAGTGGCAATTCCATCCATAGGTTGACTTTCTTCTTCTCCCAGAGCCTCGTCTTCGTCATCTTCATTGTCAGCATCATCTTCATCAGCTGCCTCATCAGCTTCTTCTTCATCCACTTGGACAGCTGGACCCTTGCCCTTAAGATCCCGTGTGACTACACCATCCACAAGCTTGTAGCCCATCCGCTCTGCAGCAGTCAGATCGTAGGAGCTACGTCCCGGCAAGTGTGTCATCTCCCCTTTTGGAATAAGAATGCCAAGAAACAGGAAGAGGGAGGTGAGCTGACATGCGTAAGGCATGGACCGCTTAGCATTGCCAAGGCATAGGCGAAGGACGGAGCACATGAGTTGAGGCAGATTGATTTGTTCACAACGTAAAAACTTATGAAGGAGGGACTTGTGAACAGATGTAACGAGTTCCCTACTGCCATCCTTCGGGACAATAAGAGTGGTAAAGATGTGGTGGATGAGACGATGAAGCGGAGGAAAGGAGTTAGCATTCATTGGCTTACGATCCGTGGGGTCGTAAGGCCTGGAAGTGATGAGGGCATGGTATTCCTCTGGAGTAGGGTGATGAGCAAAGATGTCTACCCCTGTGTTTGGGATTTGCAGAGAGACAGATAAGAGATTGGGGGAAATGCGGAAAGAATTTCCCTTGACACGGGTATATAGATCACCGGTTGTAGACTCCCTGAGATTGTGGTAGAAATCCGTGACAGCAGAGGCGGAGAATTTTTTGTGGCTATAGCAGAAGGGTGACCAACCCTGTGTGTCAAAGAGAGGCAAAAGACCTGGAAATAGGTCCTGGAGGGAGATGAAGTCCACGTAGCGAGGCTGCGTGATCTTCGTGAAAGTGGCATGGGTGACTTTGAATTGAAGATTTGGAGGGATGAGCAGCTCCGGCAGACGATCCTCTCGGTGCTTTGAGCGACGTTCCGGGGAGACCCTGGAACCTTGTCCGGCGCGAGGAGAGCGAGGACGACGACGAGAGGCCATCTTCTTGGCAGGAGGGGCCATGATATCGAGCTGCTTGAGTTGGAGACTTGTGGCAGAAAGAAGGAGACGGAGAACAGAGGAGAAAACACCAGGGAGGCAGAGGTGCGTTCCTGGTGCCCTGGAGAAGGGATTTGAAGAGATAGAGGGAAGGAAGGGTTTTTGGAAGTGAAGAAAGAGGGAAAGGGGTGTGGGTCCTCTTATAGAAGGGGTGAGGATAGATGAAGAGTCGGATCCCACGAAAGCCGGATTTGGATTAGCCCGTTGGACTTCCCAAAAACACATCTGCCGCCGGCTGTCGACAGGGTCCCTGGTGCCTGTCGACAGGCACTTGTAGAAAATGGCCAGTTTGTGAATTTTTGGAACTTAAGCTGTGAGCACTTTCTTCCAGGTGATAAATTAAGGTGAATAAGAGATGAATCAAGTATGTTAACCTACCATATACAAGGATATAAAAAACCATACCAATTCTCCAATGGTTTTAACATAATATCCACGGAATTTAAGGTTAAACATTAAGAAAACACCCACTTAAATGAAGAACATTGCACGCCTACCCGTTGTTGTATAAATACACTGTAAGACAACACAATCCCCATTTTGAGAATAGTCAGATGATGCATGAGATGATATCTAGATGTGAAGACAATCACAAGACCAATGACCTTTGAAAGTATGACTCAGTGGAGGCTTCACACTATTCCCAAGGATTTAATTTGGAAGTTCAATGGGAGGAAATGGTACTTAAGAAGACGTCACACCTTTTGAAGTGAGGATAGACATTACCCGTGCCCATACCCCCAGTCAATTGGTGGAAGTTTCCAACATACCGTTGTACAGAGTTGATGAGTTGTCCTTTTGATGCGAGGGCAGACAGTTGTGATGCCCATCTCCCCGGTTACTTAGCATAACCCAACATTGCTCTATATTCATCCCAAACTTCACGGTGATTGGCATTATTTGTTATTTGATTTTTTGTTGTTGTGAAAATAGGTAGCTTTTCTCCAAGTATTGTCGTAATGACAAAAATCAAGGTGGTGATATGATTACCAATCAATACTAGATATGCACTTTCATGACCAAAAGACTTATGAACTAAATTGAAACTATGTTGACTCACTGAGTATTACTATAAAGGAGTAAGGTGGATGTCCCTTAGAGTTGTGAGATGTTTTGGAAATGATGTAGCCTAAACTCTACATGAATAGTATGTAAAAATCATAGGGAAATGGAAAATAGCTTAACTATCATGTGTATGTGGTAGGGTCAATCATACATTTACACCTTATAGACACCTTAGTTATTAATCAGGAAGAAGCTCACAAACTGGGTGAAAAATTATCATTAGCAGTCATATATCAGAGTACCTGTCGACAGGAAAGGAGGGCCTGTCGACAGGGGGACATAGACAGATGAACCAGTGTTCTGTCTGGGCTTGGCTGTCGACAGAGCCTTTTTAGCCTGTCGACAGGGACTTGGTCAGATCAGATTTGGTGGAAGAATGAAGAGCAGACGTGAACAACTAATGTGAGGGAATTGAGAGAGACAAAGTTGAATGATTCCCTCCACATTTTGAATTCATAGAAACTTAAGTTGCTCCCCCATAAAGTGTGACATTTGTAACAAAGGACTCAAGTTCATGAGGACATATTTGCAGACAATGACCGCGCATTCAATAACACAAAGCATGTAGAGAGACACACCAATGATATGTAACTGAAATTTAAAGAGAGTGTGAATAAGCAAGTTATAAAGAAACTAAGTCCAAAGATGCAGTACATGTCCCTTGTATGTCACATATCCATGGATACTTGGCGGAGAATGTTTCTCACGCATAATGAGAGTTTCCAAACAAGCTTGACTTGTTCTTCCACACATCACCATTTGATATACCGCATAGATAATGGACACAAGGAGCATATACTTGATATTTGAGTTAAGTTTCATTGTAATTTGCACAACCCCATCTCTCTTCGTAATGTGGTGAATCTATCTTCAGCTAGAGGTTTGGTAAAGATGTCTGCCAACTGTTTCTCCGTGGGTATGAAACTGATTTCGAAGGATCTATTGGCCACTTCATCTCTCAAGAAATGATGACGAATTTCTATGTGTTTCGTCCTGGAATGTTTAATGGGGTTCTTTGATAGATTAATTGCACTAGTGTTGTCACACAGGATAGGTGT
Organism: Colocasia esculenta; assembly: GCA_014218235.1. Classification (NCBI taxonomy): domain Eukaryota; kingdom Viridiplantae; phylum Streptophyta; class Magnoliopsida; order Alismatales; family Araceae; genus Colocasia; species Colocasia esculenta. The sequence continues at coordinate 47,801,703 of CM024766.1, forward strand.
GCATCCAATATCAATGTTGTAATCACACAACTGACTTTTTATCCACAACACTTGTGTTGCACAACTCCCTGCAACAACATATTCTGCTTCTGCAGTGGAGAGTGCAACCGGGTGTTGCTTCTTGGATGCCCACGAAACCATACAACCACCAAGCATTTGACAATAGCCACTAGTGCTTTTCCTATCTATTTTACAACCAGCGTAGTCTGCATCAGAATAGGAAATCAACTCAAAACTACTACCTGCTAGATACCAAAGACCCAAGGCATGCGTACCTGAGAGATACCTGAAGATTCTCTTTACTGCAATTAGATGACTTTCCTTTGGACTAGATTGGTATCTAGCACAAAGGCAAACACTGAATTGTATGTCCGGTCTACTTGCAGTAAGATAAAGGAGTGAGCCAATCATACCTCGAAATTGTTTGACATCTACCGGGTTACCTTTCTCATCAGTTTCTAGCTTAATGCTTGTGCTCATCGGTGTTGAGGCGGGCTTGGCTTGTGTGAACTGAAACCTTTGGAGCAGTTCTTTCACATACTTTTCTTGGCTTATAAGGAATCCATCTTCTTGCTGCTTGACCTGCAAACCAAGAAAAAATTGAAGCTCCCCCATTAAGCTCATCTCAAATTCACTGTGCATGTGTTGTGAGAATTCTTCACACAGTGTGGGATTAGTGGAACCAAAGATAATATCGTCCACATAAACTTGAACAACAATTATGTGATTGTGAACTTTCCTTGTAAAAAGAGTTTGGTCCACCTTACCTCTTGAGTAGTTTTTACTTACCAAGAAGGTGCTCAGCCTGTCGTACCAAGCTCGGGGTGCCTGTTTCAAACCATAGAGAGCTTTGTGCAATTTAAATACATGGTTTGGTTTATCATGATCTCAAAGCCGGGTGGTTGAGAAACGTAGACTTCCTCTTTGATGTAGCCATTTAAGAAAGCAGTCTTAACATCCATTTGATATAGTTTGAACTTGTTAGAGCATGCAAATGCTAGCAAGATCCTAACTGCTTCTAACCTAGCTACAGGTGCAAAGGATTCTTCAAAATCCACACCAAATTCCTGATTGTAGCCCTTTGCAACCAGTCTTGCCTTGTTTCTCACCACTTTACCTTCTTCATTAAGTTTATTCCTAAAGACCCATCTTGTTCCTATAACAGAAATTTCAGGGGTTTTAGGAACCAAACTCCAGACATTATTTCTTTGAAATTGACCTAGCTCCTCATGCATAGCATCAATCCATGAACTTTCTTTTAATGCTTCTTCAACATTTTTAGGCTCCACTTGAGAGACAAAGGCTAAATGATCCTGTTCAACTATTTGATTAACTTGTGACCTAGTTTGAACTGAATCATTTATGTCACCTATGACATTCTCAAGTGGATGAGCTTTAGAGTACCTCACATTGGTGATTGTTGAAGGACCTGGTTGATCTTGCATTTGAGGATGATGTTCCGGAGGAGGGGTTGCTGGAGGAGTTTGTTGGGGTTCATCCTCTTGTTGTGGGTCTTGTGCAGGTATCTCTTCCTGAGTTTTAAGTAGATGACTATCATCTTCATCATCGTACCTGCGAAGATATCCACGTTTAGCTTTAGGAACTGACTTAGAGATTGCATTTGTTTTGCTTTGTAGATCTTCAAGAGTTGTTTCATCAGATGTTTCATCAAACCTGTAAGGAGTAGAATTATTAGTTGTGATTTGAGATTCATCAAAAACAACTTGTGGAGTTTCTTCCACCTTTCTGGTTTTTAGATTGAACACTCTATAAGCTCTAGAATGTTCAGAGTATCCAAGAAAAATACCTTGATCGCTTTTGGCTTCAAACTTGTCCAAGTCATTTTTGTCATTGTTATGAATAAACACCTTGGAACCAAAAACTTTAAAGTACCCAATGGTGGGTTTCTTACCTTTCAGAAGTTCGTAAGGAGTTTTCTTGAATACTGGTCTTACCATGGCTCGGTTGAGAATGTAACATGATGTGTTTACTGCTTCTGCCCAAAAGGTGCGTGCTAATTGATTCTCGACCAGAAGCGTACGAGCCATTTCCACCAAGGTTCTATTTTTTCTCTCCACAACTCCATTTTGCTCGGGAGTTCTTGGGGAGGAAAACTGATGGTCTATGCCTTGGTTCCTGCAAAATTCGGAGAAGGAATTATTGTCAAATTCTCCCCCGTGATCAGTGCGGATTGAGCAGATTTTATGGACATTCCCATGCTCAATTTTGTTGAAGAAATCTTCAAAAACATTTACTGCTTCATTCTTGTGAGCCAGGAATTTTACCCATGTGAACCTAGAGAAATCATCCACAATGACAAAGCCATAACGCTTGCCATTGAGACTGAGTGTTCTTGTAGGTCCAAATAAGTCCATGTGCAAGAGTTCATAGGCTTTGGAAGTACTTACCGGTGCCTTTGATTTGAAGGATTTTCGGGTTTGTTTTCCCTGTGCACACGCATCACAGAAATTTTCATTTTTGTTAAAGGATATTTCAGGAGGCCACTTACCAACTTAAGCCTCATTATCTTGTGCAAAACATTGTAACTAGCATGACCGAGCCTACGATGCCACAATGTAAGCTCGTCCTGTTTGTTTGCTACAAGACACAAATCGTTATTTTCTGGATCATCTAAGTCTACCAAATAGATGTTATTCATCCTTTTTCCAGAAAATTTTAGGCTCCCTGTTTCCTTATCCAGAATGTGGCAAGAATTGGATTCAAAAACAATTTTATGACCTTTATCACACAATTGACTTATGCTGAGCAAATTGTGATGAAGGCCATCAACTAGTAGCACATTGTCTATTGAATTAGAGGCAAACTTACCGACTTTACCTGAGCCGATGATCTGGCCTTTGTTGTTACCTCCGAATATCACTTGACCTCCGTCTTTTTCCACGAGCAAACTGAATTTAGCTTTGTCGCCCGTCATATGCCTCGAGCAGCCACTGTCCAGGTACCATTTGTTTTGATTGTGAGCTGCTAGGCATTCCTGCACATGTGGATTCAGACAAGAGGTTTTGGTACCCAAATTACTTTGGGTCCCATTGTATCATTCATGCAAAATAAGAGATGCTTGGAATCCAAACTTGTTTGATTTTCATATGATTTGGGTTATTCCAGCACTGCTTTTCATTATGTCCAATTTTTTACAGATATTGCATGATGATGATTTAAGAACAACATTGGATTTGACATTTTTGGAGGCATCCATAGGCATCTTACCTTTTTGTTCCCTTGTAAGTCTAGCTTTAGGGACTTGCTGTTTTTCTTGTGGACGGCTCTTTTAGAGCTTTTAGCAAGTTTCTCATGTTGACTAGGAACAAATTTGGTGACTTTAGGTTCCTGTTTTTTACCCTTGTTTTGATTTTTCCTTTTCTTTGAAGGGTTTGGTTTGCTAGAACATGGGGTTAGATCTGTGAAATCAGTCATCAGATTTTTGCCAATTACCTTTGGCTTTGGATTTTGAAATCCAATCCCATGTCTTGCAACAAACACATTTGAACCTAAGATTGCATCCAGTTCTGTTTGCTCTTTACAAAATTTGATAGATCTTTTGATTTACCTGTAGTTCTGTTTCAGTTTTCTCAAATTTCTTTTGCAGATTAGCATGCTCACTTTTAAGAATTTCAAGACAGTTTATTAGTTCATCTCTTTCCTTTTGAACTTCTTGATACTTAAGTTTCATGCTATCCAACTCATCCATGTGGGTTTGTTCATCAATTTTCATCAATTCAATTACCTTGTTCAGAGACTCAATTTCTTCATTGTTGTTTGATTCATGAACAAGGAAATTCATTTTCTTTTTGAGTGCTTTGTTTTCAGATTTAAATTCACAAAACTTTTCAAATAGCACAGTATAAGCCTCTTCCCATTCATCAATAGAAAAATTCTCAAAGGAAGAGTTTACCTCGGTTGAATCGTCACTCTTTGCCATGAGACACTGAATCTCTTCATCTTCCGAGGTGCCCTGACTGTCCTCATCTTCATCACTCCATGAAGCCAACATTGCTTTGGCTTTCTTGAACGTGAATTTATCTTTCTTCAATTTCTTCTTTAGCTCGGGACATTCTCCTCTCATGTGTCCCTGCTTCTTGCACTCATAACAAACCACATCCGATTTTTTGTTAATAGAATCAAATCTGTTCGTACTCTTTTGGAACGGTTTTGAGTTTCCTGAACCTCTTTTCTTGAATTTGAGAAACTTCTTAAATTGTCTAGTGAGCATGGCCATCTCGTCATTCTCACTATCACTGGAGGATTCAGACTCAATACCTTCCTGTTGAGTACTTCTTTTGGAATCTGAAGAGACTTTCTTGGAAGCTTTCAAGGCAATGGACTTCCTTGGGTTCTCTTCAGTTTCCTTCCTTTTCACATTCAACTCATAGGTCATAAGTGAACCAATCAACTCATCAACCTTCATGGTTGAAAGATTCTTAGAATCCTCAATGACAGTGACTTTGGTGTTCCAGGAGGATGGAAGAGACCGAAGTATCTTCCTCACCAACTCACTGTCTGAGTATTCCTTTTTAAGACCTTTTAGTCCATTTATCAGAACCATGAATCTTGCAAACATGTCAGATATTGTCTCATCATGATTCATCTTAAACATTTCATATTCTGAGACTAACATGCTTACCTTAGATTCTCTCACCTCAGACGTACCTTCATATATTAACTCGAGCTTGTCCCACATCTCCTTAGCTGAAGTGCATGTGGAGACCCTCGAGTATTCTTTTGGATGGACTGCGCACTGCATCATGTTGAGGGCGCTCCAATTGAGAGTCCCTTTGGCAATCTGGTCCTTGGTCCATGTATCTTCGTCTTGAGGCAATTCATATGGTCCTGTTCTGACTATCTTCCACAATTCATAGTTTTGTGCTCGTAGAAACACCTGCATGCGGTTTTTCCAATAGGGATAGTCAGAGCCATCAAAGAAGGGTGGCCTAGTGACTGAATGTCCCTCGGCCATATACCCCTTACTAGAATCCATAAGATCAAGGATCTCCTGATCGTAAGATCAAGTAAATGTGACAGTTAACGGAGAAACCTCGCTCTGATACCAATTGAAGTGTAGCGGAATTCCCTATATGGTAATCTAGAAGGGGGGTTGAATAGATTACTGTCTGTTAAAACACTTGTTGCCTTCTTTTTGATAGAACACAAATAACTAGAAGTTATGGCAAGGACTAAACTTGGTGTGGATGTGTGTGATTCGATGATAATATTAAACAGATGATTAGACGTGTGTAAATGCGCCGTGCCTACCAAACATCTAACGTAGAAACGTTCAAACCACGAGACACAACGATTTACGTGGTTCGGAGTACACAACTCGTGTATCCTACATCCACGGGCCACACACACACGCAGAACAATCTGCTTATGAGCTAGTTCAGGAACTACAACTCACACACACGTGTTCTCTGATGTATAGCCACGATCAGAACAACACTCACACGTGTATCAAGCACAAGGACTGCTTGAAACACACCACACACACACACGTATAGACAATAGTAAAACAGAGAAGAGTTTAAGAGTTGAGAATCAAATCCAATTGAAAACTCTTTCTCATGAACGTCTGAGTAGACTTCAAGCTTCGTCTTGATGATTAGAAGTTGATGGAGAGGCTTGAATCCACGACGTCCAGACTTCACCGCTGCACGAAGGACTTCTCTTGTTGAATCTGGGCAGCAGGTAGAAGCAGAGCAGCAGGGCAAGACTCTTCTTGAGAGACTTTTAGGGTTCTTGCTTGGAGGCTGCTTGTGTTCGTGATTGCCCTCAAAAGGATGCTTAAATAGAGGTGTTTACTTATGGAGAACCGTGGTTTGTGGAAACACCATCTATGGCAACTTGAAGACTTCCCGTATTTGAGGACTCTGCCCGTCTGTCAACAGCACTGGGTGCTCCTGTCGACAGGCGCAAGCTAGCAGGACATACAAGGCTTCTGGAAGGCAGTTGCTGTCGACAGGCGACTGGGTGCTGTCGACAGGCACAGGCAGACAGAAGAATTCATAGTTCTGGAAACCTCTTCCTGTCGACAGGCAGCTGGGTTGCTGTCGACAGGCTCATCTGTTCTGTAGTTTTGCCTTCTGGCTTGAGTTTGCTTGTCGACAGGGACACTGCCTGCTGTCGACAGATGCTTGCTTTATGTACAGATCTTCATCATTTTGGCTTTGTTCTTCGTACAACTCTTGCTCAACATCTCACCTAAGATTATGAACATAGTTAGTGAGACATTTTAGTCATTTAAAGCTTAATATCCTATCAACACATAATGACAAGTTATTGCATTGCAATCCTAAACTTAACTCACATTGTTCACTTGTTTACTTTGTTCATCATTGATCATCAGCAAAAACATGTTGCATTTGAGACTTATATGTTATAGAATGTGAACCCAACAAGCAGCAGGACATAATGGAATATGGGTATTTGTTGACAGATTAACCAAGGTATGCAGGTTGGTAGCAGTAAGTATGTCTTGGACAGTGGACAGATTAGAGAATGTTTATGTTGATAGAATTGTTCCACTGCATGGTATCCCGAAGACTATTGTATCTGATAGGGATCCAAGGTTTACTTCTGGTTTTTGGAGGAGCTTGCAGAGAGTAGTTGGCACCGAGTTGAGATATAGCTCAGCTTATCATCCCCAGACGGATGGTCAAATAGAGAGGACTATTCAGACGATTGAAGACATGTTACGAGCTTGTTGTTTAGTTTGGGGAGGTAGCTGGGAGCATCATTTAGGTATGGTTGAGTTTGCATATAACAATAGTTATCATACCAGTCTTGGGATGGTACCATATGAAGCTCTATATGGAAGGCCATGTAGAACCCCATTGAACTGGCATGAAGTGGGGGAAAGGCAGATGGTGGGTCCTGAATTAATTCAGCAAACCACGGAAATAGTGAAGCTCATTAAGGAAAAGTTGCAGGCAGCTCAAAGTAGGCAGAAAAGTTATGCCGATAATCGGAGAAGACCACTTCAGTTTGAAGTGGGAGACTTTGTTTTTCTAAGAGTTTCTCCTAGTAAGGGTATTATGAGGTTTGGAAAGACCGGAAAGTTGAGCCTGAGATATGTGGGACCCTTTCAGGTGTTAGAAAGAATTGGGGAAACAACTTATAGACTTGATTTGCCAGCTGACTTTGTAGATGTTCATGATATTTTCCATGTTTCTATGTTAAGAAAGTGCATTGAAGATCCAACGCAGATAATCAGTTACCAAGGTGGTGACTTGAGACCGGATATGACTATGCCAGAGTATCCAGTGCAGATTACTGGTCGTAAGACAAAGAAGCTGAGAAATAAAGAAATTGAATTAGTCAAAGTGAAATGGGAGAATAGGTTGGGTGGTGAGGATACCTGGGAATTAGCCGAGGAAATGGCTAAAGGGTATCCTTACTTATTTGAATAAGGTTTTGCATTTCTTTTTAGATGATAGTACTTGTAAATATGTGTGATGAAACTTCTTGTATTTAAGTTATGAATTTCGAGGTCGAAATTTCTTTTTAGATGATAGTAATGAAACGTCGCGCGTTTTTCGGATCCTCGTGGATCCTATGTTTAGTGGTTCTGATGGCTATCGTGAGGCCAATGTGGTTTGTGTGTGGTACGTGTGCGTGTTTCAAGGGCTTATTGGGCCGATAGTCTGGGCCTGCAGCACCCCAGTGTCCTCAGCCTGTCAACGTGACAGGGAGGAGTGTCGCGTTCTGAATGCGACAGAGGTGGCCGTCGCGTTTTGGTGACCGCCTTGGGGCGTTGATCATCTGCATGTGCGCCACGTGTAGCGCGCAGAGCGGCAGGCAGGAAGGCGACGCCTAGGTCCGTCGCGATCAGGTCGTGACGTGACGATACGTCGCGTTCCCAACCGCTGGGTGTTTTTAAGAAACCCCAGCCGGATAGAACTGCAGCGAGGTCTGCTCGGCCAGGGGAAGGGGAGCTGCAGCGATTCTTGTGGGAATTCATGTTTTCGGCGTGATCGTGCCGTGGGAAGTTCACGTGGAGTGAGTAAATTGTCGGGGGAGCGTCGTATCGCGTGTTCTTCGTGAGGTAGGGTGACTCTTCCCATTTCCGGGGTGAGAATCACGTGGGATGCAGGGTTTGATCAGTTTAATGCTTTCTACACAATAGATATCATGCCTAGGAACCCATTAAAGCATGAAAAACACTAATTAAGGGTGGTTTGCATGGTGTGGGTTGGTAATCCGTAGAGGGGATCCCGGATTAGGGTTTCCGACTGCTAAGGCGACGGATCCCCCTGTCGCGATCAGGTGGCGACGGGCTGACCCGTCGCGTTAAGGTTGTGAACGCGACTTGTGTATGTCGCATTAATGTGTTGAAGGCGACCTATCGGGCTGTCGCTATCTAAAGGCGACGCAAGACCCTGTCACGACTTTAGCCGAGAGGTCTATGCATGCATGGCTCATGCGATTGGTTTATCCGAATATCGTTATGCGACATATTTACCAATAACGAGCGGTGCATTGGCACTTGTGGCACTCTAAGAGTGCATGGTTCTACAAGCTAGCTCTTCGATTGTGTAGCTAGCTGGTTCTTTGCGTAGTTGCGTGGTGTTCACGCAAGCAGTGTTGTGTTCACGTGTTGTGGACAGTTGTTACTTGGAGGTTTACGTGACGTTTCACATGGTTTGTGTGTGACGTGCACGTGGTTCTGTGTGCGTGGCAAGTAGTACGACGCCTACCGTGGTTACCTCTCTAGTTGGGTGCCCCAGGTTCTCTGTGAGCTAGGCTGTTAGCTCGGGGCTTTGTCCCGGTACTTGTGTTGTACCATCGAGGTCTGTGTCGTCTGTCCTGGACACCCTCACTCCTTTGTTTGAGTTGTACGTCCGGATGAGGGAAAGACCACAGTGGGACAGTGACTCTTGAGTTTGTTTTTAGTCACTTGTAGCGCACTCTTAGTTGGGGGTACGGACACCAGTAGTCAACATTGGTCCCCGACTAGTCCTTTTCCAATGCCTCACTCTAGAGTGCTCCGGCCAGAGACCCTAGAGGTGCCAGGCATGGGCCTGCGGTTGTGTGTCCGCAGGAGTGGTGTTTAGTTGGTCTCCACAGTTGTTTGACTTTTTCACGTGGAGCGGTAGCTGGACCTTTCGTCCATGGCTGCGAGACTGAGAGGTAGACCTGTGTTAGTTTGTTCGAGTCAGTCACTGGTGTCACGAACCAGTTCACGTGGCTCGTGTGTGGCAGTCTCTACTGTAGCTCGTACACCTGTTTGGATTTTCCTTTTATTTATTACAATTGCTTTACGCAGTCGGCAAACGGTGAGTACATTTACAGCTTTAATATCTTGCTTAGTTGTTCTATAAATTGCTAGCACAGTTTACTGCTTCCGTACTTGTGTTTTGGTTTGCTCGGTGTTGGGGGAGTTCCCTACTGAGCCAGTGACTAGAGAGGCTCACCCCTACCCCCCAAGTGAGGGCGAGGAGGACGTTTCGTTACCGTCGTCCAGTTCGGAGCTGCGTCGCAGCGGTGTTGGGCCAGCACCCCCAGCAGTGTAGTTTCTTTCTTTAGTTGTACTAATTTACCTCGGGGTATGCCTCAGGCTCCTGTACTTTCTTGTACTTTTGTTGAAATTTGGCTTTGTAAATCTTGTACATTATGTATGAGTTGGTGAATCATATATGTGATCAGGTGTGTTCCTTTGTGTTTTCACGGACGTGTGTATGATATCCCTTGCGAGGCTTTGGCCCGTTCGCGGGAGGCGGACTCGGATCAAGATTTTTAGTGGTTGAACGGGCTTGAACGAGGCGTTCCATCACAATGCGAGCCAGAAAAGCTGAAGAAGATCCCAGAGTTTCTTCTCATTGCCGGGGAAGAAATTATCAAACTTAAAAGGATCTATTTTGTAGGAAGGTCCTATGGAAGGGATTTTCCTATATGACTTAACATGCTGGCGATGATACCAACTGAGTCTTCTATGGTACTTATCATCAGGCAGGGTTCCCTTAAGGGGAACAAATTTCTTCTTAGCAGCTAAGGACAGAAAGTCTTGAACAGTGACATTCCAGTGAAGACCTTGGGAGTGAGCTGTATCCTTAGCCTGATAGTAAATGATGTACCTCTGAATCCATTTCTCATAAGAAGACTTCCTAGGATTGTCATATCCTTTGAGAAGAAAAACTGCAGGGGATAGCTTAAGTTTACTACATTCTGCACTAAGTTTAGGATATGCTACTACCCATTCTTCTTCATCCAGTCTCTCAGACTCTGCAAAGCAATGCTGAAATTCTTTCATGTGCTGCGAGCTCTTGGGAGCATACATGACTGCAAATCTATGAAAGGATAGCTTAATGTTGTATTTGATCTTGAATCTACCGGCTATCCTAATGTTCCTGTTGAGGAGTAAATTAGCAAACTGCTTCCTAGAGGAAATGGCACCTACTAAACTGGGATGCAGTCCTGAGGGAAGACCAATTGTCATGGAGAGAGTAATAGGTCTGTTACCTTGAAGGATCATCCTCCATTGCCCTTTATTGACATCTAGTAGAACAAGCTTGAACCTTTCTTCATTGAAAGTCCTCATCCTAGCAAAATCAGTCTGGAGATCTCTCAGGAGGGTACCAAACAGGTCAAAGAACCTAAGATTAAGGTGTTGGTGGACAGTCAGAAGAGGGTTTCAGGACTTGGCTGATATGAAAAATTTTGCTTCAGAGGGGTAGGTATTGAGAAATTTTGATGGGGAAAGACTGTGACTTTTCTGTGTAATTAATTTTACATCAGCCATAAGGACTTCAGAAGTTTTGATGAGAAGAGGGAGCCAGTCTTCAAATTCGTAGTCTGGCATCCCATGGACGTTAAGAAAGACTTTTATTGAAAGGAACTCTCTAAACAATTTCATGTAATGTTCAGAGTGATGAGTGAGAGCATACCAGAATGGTGGAAGGAGGGATCCATGACTTTGAGAGCTTACACCGGATGACAGTCCTGGTGTAGAGCTAAGTGTGGATGAGATAGATGGTGGAGGAAGAGAAGCAAAAAAGTGTGGTGGTTGGGTGTGAAGGTTTGGACCATCTACCTCAAGAGTTTTGAAATGATATTTTAGAGGAAATGAGGAAATGGAGGTATTCACAGGAGGGTCAATTGTTGGTTGTGAAGTGGAAGGAGATGGTGAAGTGGAGATAGAAGGAGTAGGTTGAGTAGGAGGTGGAGGAGGTAGTTCAGCAACTGGTGGAGGAGTAGGATCAGAAGCAAGTGGAGGATCTTGAGCAATGGAGGGAGAGGGAATAGATAAGGCTTGAGAGGGGAAGGCTGGTTGACCTGACTTCATAAGCTTCCTCCTAACCCTTCTCTTAAAGGTCATGACCTGAGGGTCTGACTCCTGATCACTTCGCTCCAACTGCTGCTCAGAGGGTTGAACTTCATGTGCTGACTGTTGCTGCTCTGATTCCACTGGCTGATCTTTCTCAGGCTGAACTGAACTGCCTCCAGGCTGTACACCTGCTACTTTAGGTTGTTGCTGCTACTACTGGTGCTGCTCTTCAGGTTAAGCAGGAGGAACATGAGAATGAGTTGTGCCCGGTTGGCACACTAACTGAAGTATAAGGTCCTTTATCTGATGGACCTCTTCAGACATAAAATCAAATCTGACAATGAGCTATTGAAACTGCATCTGCAGGACTGACATCATTTCTTTCTGCTTCAAGATCAACTGGACCACATCATCCAGATTCTTACTGGTCTCCCCTTGAGACCTAGGCTGGGTCTCAACATGTGGTGGAGACACATGATGGTATTCCTCAAGAGAGGGCTCTACTGGAGTGGTGTTGGGAACATCTTCTTCCTGAGCCACACCTTTTCCTCTTAAGTCCCTTAGCACTTGATCTATAGTATTTTCAGGAGCATCTTGTTCTTGAGAAGGAACAGTAGGTTGGACTTGCTCTTGTGCTGTTGCTGGGGCTTCTTCTTCTCTAGCTTTTTCTTGAGGGGGAATGGAGGAGGAGCTCTGTGCCTCATATGGAAATATTTCGTGAGAGCACAGGGGGACAGAGTCCTTAATCTAAACATTCTGAGCTTTGTTTTCCAAGACATAGTGGCTTCTCCTCAGAGTAGAGAGCCCTATCTTCTCCTTCACAGAGGTGGACACCTCAACAGTTAGGTCCACCGAAAATCTTCTGAACACAAGGGTAGGGAAGGGACTCCTACAAGTTCTTGGAGCATGCCATCCTTTCCAAAATAATGGAAGGCAAGTTAACCTTGTGTCTCTGAATGGCCCAAAATAATAAACTCCCGTCTCGGACTGTAATGGAAGAATGTGTACCTGCCTTGGGAGTGATGATGTTGGTGATGATTGAGTGTAGTAATCTCTTTTATGCAAAGAGCTCGTTGACAAGGAGCCCTTTCTTAGTGATGGAGCCTAAATTTCCAATGACTCCCATTTTCTGCTTCTCCATGGACACTACTTCACTGATCTTATGTCCTGAGCTCGGGCAATCTAAGAGTTCTACAATAAGTTTTTCAGAAATAGTGACTGATGTACCTTTCACTGAGCCAGTAACAAAACCTTCTGCTGTGATTTGGAGGGATAAGTAGAAAGCCTTCAGAGCACCCTCAAATATTGGTTCTGAAATCTGACAGAGTCTCGACCACCCCATGGCTACTAGGGTTTCTTCTACCCAACTAAGTCTACCCGATAGCTAACTGAAATCCACTATTTTTCCTGGGCAAACAGAAGCTTTGGTCGAAGACAGTCATTGGACCTGCTCCGGGGAGAATAAAGAACCTTTAGGAGCCCTAGATGAAGCCATCTAGACAAATGATGAAAGGAGGTCTGAGAAAGGTAACATAGAAGATGTAGAGATAGTCTACAGAGGCTTAAGATCCTACCTTTCTTCAAAGAAGAGGTGGAAATCTACAGAGGCTTCGAGCTTGGTTCAGTCGAGGTGAAGAATGAACGCGGGAACCAGGAGGAAGACGATAGTGGAGTCGAAGAGATTTCAAACATGTGAGTTTTGAGGGAAGGGGAAAAGGGTCTTAATAAAGAAAGAGGAATGTGTAACAGACCGTAGATGAGGAAATGAAAGGTTGAGAGTTAATGAGTGAACGGTTACACTTTTATTGCTCTTTAAATATTATTAAATATATATATATAATAATTTTTTTTAATTAAGATATGGACTCCGACTTCACAAACTCCAACTTTCGGAGAGTCGCAGTACCAAACTCCAACTTCTAAAGAGTCAAAATCTCAAGACTTAGAAAATTTTTCTAAAAAGAAAGAAGCATGCAGTGCAAAGGATTTTAATCAGGATTGCACATACCTATTTCTCTTATGATAGATGTAAATCTATCTTCAAGAAAAGGTTTGGTGAAAATATCTGCTAGTTGATCATCTGTAGAAACAAATTCAAGTAGAATATCTCCATTACTTACATGGTGCTTGATGAAGTGATGTCTAACCTCAATGTGCTTGGTTCTTGAGTGCTGGATTGGGTTTTTGGTTAAGTTGATTGCACTTGTGTTGTCACAAAGCATTGGAATTCCATGCAGAGTATGACCATAGTCTTCCAGTTGATGCTTAATCCACAGTAGTTGAGTACAACAACTTCCAGCTGTAATATATTCTGCATCTGTTGTGGATAAGGCTACTGAGTTTTATTTTCTGGAGGACCAAGTGATCAAACATCTTGCAAGAACTTGACAAGTACCACTGGTGCTTTTTCTATCTATCTTGCATCCAGCATAGTCAACATCACTATATCCAAGCAATTTAAATTCAGAGCATCTGGGATACCATAGACCCAATTTACTTGTATTTATAAGATATCTAAAAATTCTTTTAACAGCATTGACATGTGATTCTTTAGGATCAGCTTGAAATCTAGCACATAAACATACACTGAACATTATGTCTAATCTACTGGCAGTAAGATATAGTAGTGATCCAATCATACCTCTATAGATCTTCTAGTCTACCTTTTTACCAAGTGGATCACTATCTAACTTGATGCCTGAGCTCATGGGTGTTCCTAAGGGCTTACACTTATCAAAACCATATTTAGATAGTAGATCTGAAATGTATTTGGTTTGACAAATGTGAGTACCCTCCTTGGTCTGCTTGATTTGCAACCCAAGGAAGTAATTAAGCTCACCCATCATGCTCATTTCAAATTCACTTTGCATAAGTTTTTCAAAGAGTTTGCAGAGTGATTCATTAGTAGACCCAAAGATAATATCATCAACATATATTTGAACAATTAAGATTCCTTCTGAAAATTTCTTAATAAAAGGTGTGCTATCTACTTTACCTCTTGAAAAATCATGTGATATAAGATAAGCACTTAGTCTTTCATACCAAGCTCTTTGAGCTTGTTTCAGACCATATAATACTTTCTTTAAATGGAAAACATGCTTTGGATACTTAGTATCTTCAAAGCCTGGTGGTTGCTCAACATAGACTTCTTCTTTTATAAAACCATTTAGAAATGCACTCTTGACATCCATCTGAAATAAGTTGATATTAAGGGAGCATGCATAAGCTAATAAAATTCTAATTGCCTCTAATCTAGCAACTGGGGTATAGGTTTCATCGAAATCAATGCCTTCCTTTTGGGAGTATCCTTGTGCTACTAGTCTAGCTTTATTCCTTGTGATCACTCATGATTCATCCATTTTGTTTCTGAAGACCCATCTAGTCCCAATAACTGAATGGTCAGAAGGTCTGAGAACAAGTGTCCAGACTTGGCTGCGTTGGAACTGGTTAAGTTTCTCTTGCATAGCTAGGATCCAAGATTCATCTGCTAGTGGATCATTGATTGTTCTAGGCTCTATTTGAGAAACAAAAGCAGTAAAGTCACAGGGAATGGTCATACCTCTTGTCCTTACCCTATCTTGAGGATCACCTATTATATTTTCTTTTGGATGATCTTTGTGATACCTCAATCTTTTAGGTAGTCCTTCATGTGTATCTTCTTGTTGTTGAAGTTGTTCTAGTGGAGGATCTTCTTTATCTTCTTCTTTTTCTTCAAGTGAAGCTTGTTCCAGATCCCTACACAATTCTTCAACAATATCTTCTTCTTCTATTTTCTTAATAGAAGGATTAGTTTCATCAAATAAAATATGAACAGATTGTTCTATAGTTAGAGTTCTTCTATTAAACACTTTACAACCTCTAGGTTTTGAAGTGTATCCTAACAGGAAACCTTCATCGCTTTTAGCATCTAATTTACCTATATTGTCTTTACCATTATTTAAAATGAAATACTTACAACCAAAAGGTCAGAGATGACTGATGTTTGGCTTCTTTTCCTTGTAGAGTTCATAGGGTGTTTTCTTCAAAATAGGTCTGATCATACATCGGTTGATAATATAGCAGGCTGTGTTGACTGCTTCTGCCCAGTAGTACTTTGGTAGATTATATTCTGTAAGCATTGTCCTGGCCATGTCCAGCAGTGTTCTGTTCTTCCTTTCTGCTACTCCATTCTGTTGAGGTGTTCTTGGTGTAGAGAAGTTGTGTTCAATGCCATTTTCTTCACAGAATCTGACAAATTCTTCATTCTTGAATTCTCCAACATGATCAGATCGAATACTGACTATTTGAAAATTTTGGTTATTCTGTACTAATTTACTGAACTTCAGAAAGGCTGAGAATGTTTCTGATTTGGTGTTTAAAAATCATACCCAAGTGTACCTTGAGTAATCATCCACGATTACATAACCATAAATTTTTCCTCCAAGACTGACTGTCCTCATTGGTCCAAACAAGTCCATATGAATGAGTTCCAAAGGTTTGGAAGTTGTTACCACTGTTTTGGACTGAAATGAAGTCTTGGTCTGCTTTTCTTTTGCACATGCTGTACAGATTCCAGATTTCTTTAGCTTTAGCTTCGGAAGACCTTCCACTAGATCATGCTTGATTAGTTTCTTGATCACTGAAGTACTAGCATGTCCTAACCTTCTGTGCCACAGATCAGTTTCCTCACTCTTTGTGGTTGCAAGACATAGATTGACTTCTTTTAATTCAGCTAACTGTAAAGTGTAAAGATTTTTGACTCTTTGAGCTTCAAACACTGTTTTTTCATCCTTTTCTATTATACACTTATCATTCTGAAATTTGACTAACTGACCTTTGTCACAAAGTTGACTGATGCTAATCAGATTGTGTTTTAGACTTTCTATATACATAACATCTTCTATCAAATCATTTTCTTTTGATCCTATGGTTCTACATCTTGGAACTTTTCCTTTTCCATTGTCTCCATATGTAACTTGACCAATTTGATCTCTAAAGCTTGTAAACAGTTTTCTATCACCTGTCATATGCCTTGAGCACCCACTATCCAAATACCATTTGGATGCTCATAGGCAACCCTGCAAACAGAACTAAGCTTTAATTTTTGGTACCCAAATTTTCTTGGGTCCTTGATGGTTAGTCTTTAGAATCTAGTGCAAGTGTCTGGTTGTGCAAGTGCTGATCATGTGTCCTAATTTATTACAATGACTACAACACAAATCATATGTATTCTTTGTATGTGTAGTCTTATTTGATTTCTATTTTTGTCTATAGACATATTGGTTAACTTTTATGGGATTTTTAATTTCCTTTTCTTTCACAAATTTTGGAGTTGGATATTTTTTAGGATAGATGATTTTCTCTTCATTTAATGGAGGTATGTAACCCACTCCATATTTCTTTTTGCCTGTTCGAGCACCTTTTAATTTTACAACTAATGATGTTTTACAACTAGTAAGTTTGTCTATAGTTGTTTTTAGATAAATATTTTCTTCTTTTAGTTTTTCTTCATCTTGTAGTTCTTTTAGATTTGCTTCAAGTTCCATAAGTCTTGTGTTTTTGATCTTTAGATCTTCACACAGTAGTTCATTAGATCTTTTAGTTTCAGTTAGATTTTGTCTTAACTTTTCTACTTCAGTTTTTAGAGAAGTGTTGGATTTTTCTTGATTTAGTAGATTTAACTTGACTATTTTCATTTGTTTAACTAATGTTTTATATTTGTCATACAATTCATTGAATGCATCTTCTAGATTATCAGAGTCGGATTCTGAACATGAAGTAAAAGATGTTTTAGAGTTTACCTGGTCTAGTCCTGCCATGGGGCTAGATTGACTTGTTCCTCTTCTTCTGATTCTGAACTTGAGGAGTTTGAAGTTGTAGCTTCTTCATTATCCCAGGCTGCGGCCATAGCCTTCTTCTTGTATTTTCTAAATCTTCTTTCTTTTCCTTTCTTCTTATCAAACTTTTTAGCAGGTTCTTTCTTCTTGAGTTTTGGACATTCTGACTTGTAGTGTCCAGGCTGATTGCATTCATAACAAGTTGACTCCTCCTTTCTTTCCTTTTTGAAGTATTTCTTTGAGCCGAATTTCTTTTTCTTTGCAAGAATTCGTTGAAGCTTTCTTGACAGCATGACTTCATCATCGCTCTCATCTGATTTTTCCTTTGACTCTTCAGAGGAGGTGGAGTCTGCAACTTTTAAAGCATTTGACATTTTCTTTTTCAAAGTGCTTTCAAAAAATCTTTCCATATTTATTTCATGGGCCATAAATGAACCAATTAGTTTATTAATGGGAAGTTTTGTTAGATCATGAGCTTCCTCTATAGCAGTGACCTTAGGGGTCCAAGAAAGAGTTAAGGATCTAAGTATTTTCCTGACAGTTTCTTCATCAGAAAGAGTTTTTAAAAGAGAGCTTAGACCAACTACTATTTTTGAAAATCTATTGTACATTTGAGTAATATTTTTATTTGAAAGCATTTTAAATTGTTCATATTATGAAACAAGAATGTCTATTCTAGTTTTCTTAACTTTGTCTGTTCCCTCATATGTTACTTGCAATTTATCACAGATTTCTTTTGCAGATTTACTTGCTGATAATCTATTGAATTCTCTTTTTGATAACGCACAACATAGATAATTTCTAGCTTTAAAGTTTAGAGATAATTTAACCTTATCAGCTGCTGTAATTGTAGTAGTACCTTCAGCAGGAATAATAATGAAATCACCTTGTTCTATTACCTACCACAGATCAAAGTATGTGCCTCTGATGAAGCATTCCATTCTTGTGAGACGCTCGAATTTTATTCATTTAATACTGCTTATTTTGTGCATGTAATATATTTACTTTTGTGCATATTATAAGTATTTACTTATGTTCATGTGTATATATTATATTCTGTGTATGTGGTATTTACTTGTTTATGTACATAGTGTGTGAATAAATTTTGTGCATATTATAACTATTTAATTACTCATGTGCATATGAATGTATATATATGTATATGTAAATATATATTTGCTTCTGTGAATATAAGTAGTTTGCTAATTCTGTACATATTATACTTATTTAAATCTTATGCATATGTTATTTAAATAATGTTGTGCATATAGTATCTAATTATTGATGTGCATATTATATTAATTATTCCGAGCATATTGTATGCAATAATGCTGTGTATATGTGTATATATATATATGTTTATTCTGTGCATATGGTATCTATTTATTTTGTATACATTAAATTATTTATGATGTATGTGTATATCTATTTTGATGTATTTATGTGTTCTGGCCGAAATGCCAGTTAACGTCAACACAAATTGACGTTAATTGCATGTTGACAGCAACATGTGTGCCGTTGACTGCATGGCCAGGTGAGGTTGACATCCAGACCGATGGACGCTGACTCTTTGTGAACAGCATTATTGCATACAATTTGCTGCGATTTCAGATCTGGAAACGGTAGCGTTTCTTCCAGTTCTTGTTTAGGAAACCTAGCTCTAATGGTAGGAGACTTAACCTAATGCGTACCCAACCCACCTAGCTCTATAAAATCATCCTGTTCCGGCTAAGAAAAGTCTTTTGGCCTTAAGAGAAAAGCTAGGGTTTGCTGTGGGAAAAACGAGTTTTGTGCAAGCTTGATCCGGCGTGAGAGGAGGTCTTCTGGCGATCTGCATCGACTGAGAGGAACTCCAAGCATCGAGGAAGCTACCTCGACCCCGAAGATCCATTTACATCGGCAAACAGATTGGATCTGGGAGGAGTTATGCAGCTTCTCGGCTTGTCCGAGGAGAGCGTCTTCGAGCTAATTAAACCTTGGTAGATTTTATCCAAGGCAAGTGATCTAGGGATTTTATCCCTACCCATGTCCTTTAGGTCCTAGGATTTTTCTAGAATTTATCTCATGTCCTGAAAACCCCAAATTCTTCTGTGTTTGTGCGCTCAGTCTGCACTTCTGTAGACGGCAGGTTGGCGGCCACTTGTGTGTCACCAAGTTCTTGTGTTAGCGGAAACATCGTGTGTCGTTAACCCCGGTTGGCGGCAACCCCTTTGCCGCCAAGTTCGTCTGTTTTCACAGAACCTTGATTTTCATATCTGTGTGATGGAATTCGGATTTATGGTTGTCTGTGCATGCTGAGAATATTATGTGTAGTCAAGTATAGTCATTAGGTCATGTCGTGCGGAGGTGTTGAATTTCTGTAAATAGTTTTATTTATTAAAATTTCTGTAATGGGATAATGAGCATGTTTTGACCATGATAATACCTGAATAATTAGATCCATTGTATATTAGGGTTCCATAATTTTTCCATGATGGTATGATGACTGATTTCATATTTTTGAACTATTAGAACCGACTGTGTTAATGAGAACCATGTTTAATGAATTTCTTGATAGATATGCCTAAAATCTCTTTTAATTGTTAAAATTTGATTACTGTTTCGAAAAATCTGAAAATTTAGATATGTGACATATGAACTGTGTGAAGCCTGTGGTAAAAGTTTCATGCTGTTTTGATAACAGTAGATACAGTTATTGGTTTAACAATGGTAATTAACTATGTTGAGCATGTTAAGTTTAATCATGTGTAATCCAGTGATTAGCAACATGATTAGGACGTTGTTATGAGTTAGTTATCACTGTGAATAGTAACATCATGTTCTGTAAACTGAAACATGTGTAAATATGTTAAAGTGCATGTAAATGAGTTAAAGTGTGTATGTAAATGAATGAAACATGTGATAATGTGTAAAAATTGAGCCGATTTTGACATTGCTACCATAAAGGGCTGTGGAGCCGTACTGTAGTAAGGTCCCTATGGGAAGGCCCAATGTCTATGTGTTATCCTAAGGGCATTAGGATGAAATTCTGGAGGTGGACAAGTACCACTGGTTAGGGTGGAGAGGGCTTCTCCCGGTCTGCGCAGTACCTAGATTCGTCACTGCATTGCCTAGGTGGCGAATATGTGTTATGTGTATGTGTGTCCTTCTCATGGTGGTTAGGACTATGTGTCACGACAAATTAAGTGTAAAAAATGTAAAATGTGAATAATGTGTAAAATGACATGTGAATGTGGCACGTGATAAGTGCAAGTGATGTGATATGTGAATGTGCAAGTGAAAACTATGTGAAAAATGTGTGAAATCATATGTAAGCGAAAGTGTGTAAACGAGAGAGTAAATGCATGTGAAAACAAATATAAAAGTGATTGTGTTCATGCCATACATGTGTTAATATGATTTAGGTTAATTATGATATAATGTTCGGTATCATGTTGAATAGTTTAATATAATCCATGTGCAAGTGTCATGTAAATATGATAATTTTACATTAAAACAGCAAGATAAATGTGTGAAAAATGTTATATTTACATGTGAAATTGGTTAGATATCATGCTAGGAGTGTTACTTACCTTGTACATATTTCCATGATTTAAATTTGTAGAATTGTGCAATGATTTGAATAAAGTATGAGACCATGATTCATGTTATATATGTTGTATGTAGAAAGCATGCTATAGGTCATTCATAGATATTTGATTATGTTAAGAATATGATTGATATGAATTATGATTTGTAATATGAATCGAGTTAATTAGCAGGTATAGAAAGCATGTTTAGGTGGTTTATGTATATTGTTAATTGTTATAAAGCGTGTGTCATGTAATTCGTTTATTATTTAAAAGATAGCATGTGCTTCCTCATTGTTTAATAGTTTAACATGTATGGGATATGTGTAAGAATGTTATCTTTAGATTGCTTGCTGGGTTTTTTTTAGAAGACTCATACTCGCTTCGGCGTACAGGTGAGACAGGTGTCCCCGTACTTGATGAAGGTATAGCAAGGAGCGACATCGAACTAGAGGAGTAGCTGCTTGTGAAGATTACTAAATAGTTTGCTTTATTTCATAGTATGTAATAATGCTATTCATATGGACAAGGTTATGGACAATGTATTTTAATTGGAGTTGTAATAATGTGGACATTGTTATTTCTCTTATTGCTATATAGACTGTGGATTATGTGATGATGATGGAATGAGAATGAGAATTTCATTTTATTTCTGCTGTATTTTCATTGTTATTCATGTACATATCAACCTATTATATAGTGTTGGGTATATATCCCACTGTGACGGCGTTCTTTGTACCGACGTAGATTGGTATAATCGTACCGGTATAAGGAGGGTCGTTACAATTCTCATCTTCCACTATTGGTAGTCCTCACCATCAAAGAATGGTGGTCTGGTAATTGACTGACCTTTATAGTTGTGAGCTTCAGCTGCCATCTCTTCTCAAATCTTTCGATTCTTCTGAGAAGACCTCGCTTTGATACCACTTGTTGGATCAAGATGGCACTATAGTTGTCCTAGAGAGGGGGGGGGGTGAATAGGACTTCTTTGCACTTTAAAAAAAATCTATCTAAAAGATAAACAATCACTAAATAACTTTGTTATTACTTAGTGTGATGTGTGTGAAACAAGTGAAAAAACTTGGCGGAATCAATCACATAAGAAGGCACAAGAATTTTATCCTAGTTCGGCCCTTCCTACATGGAAGTCCTACGTCCAGTCCCCAAGAAACCACTGGGATTTCACTAACTGCCAATAAATACTTGGCCTTCTCTCAAACCCGAGAGGAATTACAAATCCACTTGCTCCCAGCAAGTCTTCCCTTAACCAAGGGGAACAAAGACTATCTACACTTGCAGATCTTCCCTTCACAGGAGGGGTACAACATGATACAAACCTCCTGCAGGTTTCCTTACACAGAAGTATGAAAGCTTGTGTGTCTGCTGAACAATAATGAGCAAATACAGAAGTTCAGAAAGAAAAACAGATGATAGTGGAACTCAAGTTCTTTCTGAAACAAAGAGGTGGACTAAAGAAGATCTAAAAATGTACTAGTCCACCAAGTGAAGAAGACTTCAAATTGCAGAAGGAGAGCAGAAGTCTAAGACTGAGGAGTGGCTCTCTTTCTCTTTGAGTGGCTCTTCTGGCTTTCGGATGGGAGTGAAGTGTAGGCTTCTAAGTCTTCTAAGTATGTCACTCTATATCTCTTCTCTTGTGTATCCTCTATTCTGTGTGTGTGTATCTCCAAGCTTCGGCTACATATATATGCTTCAAATTTTGCCCGTTTGATTTTTGGCCGTTGAAAGCTAGCTGTTTGAAGGAGATAGCTGTTGAGAGGAAGCTTTGATCTTCTTAGGTTTATCCATCAAATCTTTAGTTCCATGAGTCCCAACGTCTTTAGGCTATATATTGTAGCTTCATACTTTAAGGACTCTCTCATGATTGTTCTGCAGGTTCCATGCCCAGTGCAGAGATCTAGTCATTCTTCATTAAATGTTCTTCAAACCTGAAACGACAAGATAAGAGCAAATGCCTCCATACATGCCTTCGGAGGTAGGTAAGTAGGTAAGATAAAGGATAAAATATGAAAACATTCAGACATAAGTTCAGAACATTTAAGAATGAGCAGACATTTGCACACATTTTTCTTCTGAAAGTCATGGTGTTTCTGACAGTAGCAGGTAGGTTCTGACAGATAACCCATTATACTTATCAAGCATTTAATTTTTGACCATCCGTCAACCAGAGATCAATTTTTCTTCATGTCAGTAAAAGAGATAGCAAATATATCTTATATATTACAGATCACAAAAGAGATACTGCTCAGATAAAATAATTTTGAATAAAATATTTTTCCTGCCAAAAGGATAATTGAATTTTTTACTAAAAAAAGATTTTAAGGAAATTGTCTCAAAGTGAAAGATATTTCAATGTAGAGCTTAAGTAATGATGTATGTTAACTAGTACTTACTAGTATAGGCTTGAATTCATAGCTAAGTACAAATATACAACATTTTATAAGAGATACTTCGACTTTTAAGAAGTCGGAGTAAGATAGTAATAGAGACAATAAACTTTGACTTCAGGAGGAATATAACTACTTCAACTTCATTGAAGTCGGAGTAAGAAAGCAATGACTTCAACTTCTTTAGGAAGTCGGAGTGCCAACAAATAGATAGCAGACTTCGACTAATATGAAGTCGGAGTATGCCCAACTTCGACTTTTAAGAAGTCGAAGTTTCCTCAGACTTCGACTTTTCAGGAGTCGGAGTACTGCTAGACTTCAACTTCTCAGGAGTCAGAGTACTGGCAGACTTCGACTTCTCAGGAGTCGGAGTACTGCCAGACTTCAACTTCTCAAGAGTCAGAGTCAGGAGTCAGAGTTAGTGTGATATACAGTATATGCTGTGGACTTAGAAAAATTTCACTGTGATGATGCTTAGGTTTTGAGTAGGCATAGTCTTTAAAAAAAGTATGTTTGTATATATAATAGTTTTTTGATTTCCATAAACAATAAAGGCAAAAATATTAAAAGGTTTTGTCAAAACAAAAAATATTGTGATAAAAGGTTGCTCAACATAAATATCCAGGGTCGCTACAGTTCTATCTAGCATTGGGTTGTTCTGGGGTCCGTTCCAAGAGAATGGCCATAGCTTTTTCTTGCATTGTTTGCCCTTCTTCTTTTTCGTCATTTCCTTTTTACGCCAAATAGGGAGGGCCACTGATGTCTTTGTCTCCCTCCCTTCTTTTTTGCCGCGGGTTAGGGAAGAAGGGGTCAACGTTGCCTTCGTTGCCTTCTTCTCTTTCTTACACTCATAGAAGAGGGGGGAAAGGGCCACTGTCATGGCCTTTGTTTTCCTTTCCCTTACTTTGGGGCCACCTCCTCCTCCTTCTCTTCTCTCCTTCCTTGCACCTTTAGGAGTGGGGAAAGGGGGAAAACCGCCACCGCCTTGTGCTTGTTAAGGACGTTGCCCTCTTCTTCTTCTTTTTTAGCATTGGGGACCTACCACATCGTCACCCTTTTTTCTTCTTTCTTCCTCTCACCCCGCTTGCTTGATGAGGGAAAAGGGGCCGCCGAAGGTGAGAGCCCCCCTCAGTGTCCTATTGTCACCCAAGGAGAGGGAGAGATGGGACATGGCCATTGTCGGCCACCGCCGTTCGAGCTTATATATCCATGCTTTATATGTATTTGGCTTGCTGACGTGATATCTTCATGTCTTGTAGATGATGTCCGGATGAGAGGCAATAGCCAATGATGCAACTTTTGAGATGCCAGTAGGGGTGAACATGGTTCGGTTCACCTCATTTTCTCCCTAAACCGATCCAAACCTTTTGACCCCTAAATCAACCCAGACTAAACCGATTTACATGATGAACTGAACCAAACCGAACTGCCTTGGGCCAGTTCAGTTTGGTTTGGTTCATCGATTTGGGCCTTTTGGGCTTTTTTATTTTATGAATATTTTTATTTGTTGTTTGTTAATTTAGACTTTTAGTTGAGCTTGTTTTTTTGTTAATTTGTTGGCTTTTATGATTTTTGGGCTTTTGGCCCAAGTCAATCATTATATCACAAGCCCAAATACATCCATTTCTAGTTTTTATTCTTTTACATGTTTTCTTCTTTTTCTAGACAATTGTAAAATACAACTTTGGCTTCTAGGTAAAGACAACATCCATCTATAGTAGATCATATATATAAATCGGTCCAACCATCCATCCAATGACTATCACTTAATCAATACTCGTCACGTCCCGAGAATTACGCAGTAGATATTAATAATGCGGAATAATTTGATACGATATCTCGAGACGTGAACAGTCGACAAATAAGCCTCTAGCTAGCATGCACTAAATATATAACAATATACATCATCATAGGGCCCAAATATTGAACTCAACTAATCTTGTATTCAAATCTCAACTCATTGTATTCCAAATGGAAACTATTACAGGACTAAGACTCGATAAAAAGAAAAGTACATTTTATTCCTCACTTCCTACTACACGTTCTAACACTCAAAATAAACTAACTATAGATAGACTCATATTTGGAACGCTCATCACTCGGATGCATTCCCATCCTCGTCTGGCTCTTCCTCTTGAATGTCATAATCACCTAGAATGGTTAAAAGTAGGGAATGAGCAAACTAGCCCAGTAGGATTTATATCTCAATGTGCGGGCAATGATATAAGTGATTAACAGTTTAGAACTAGGTAAGCACGATGAATGTCATGATATGTATGTACGAATAAAACTCATTAAAACATGATACATGGACAAGCTAGATAGAGTGATCACAATAGAACGAGATCTAGAAGGATATAACAAGATAGAACTAGCAATATATCACTTTGTACAATCACGCAACGCAAGATATCACTAATTGCAATAAATGCAGGATGGCCATATCACGCAAGCAAGCAAGAACGCACGAGCACGATCATGTAACACTAATTAGGCACGTATACACTAATGTACGCCAAGAAAAGATCCATCAAGAATGTACACTAGGACACGTGTATGTGGTTATTGTATCTATCATTCAACACGCACACACGACTCCCAGCGCAGATGCAACGCCAGTAATCATTATACCCCATGGTTAACAGTATATTTATGACTCTCTGTCATTGGGCTAGACTGAAGCCCTTGGACACTCGCCGTGCCCGGTCAGCATCTCACTTAAATTTTAAATGTAGATACCCACAGTCATTAATAATGGCCAATGAGAGTTTCAATAAGTAAGCATGTGTAATGTCATGTTCATGATGATGATGAGAACGAGTAATAAGTAAATTGAACATGATTTCATGAGAACAATGGTCAAGAGATAAATTTGATAGCATAACAGTACGATTTATACTTTAGTTCAATCTTTACATTAATGTCTTTAGTCTAGATTGTAAATCACACTCACGAGAACAAGATGAGAGAGGAAGTACACGCTATCTCCAGGGAACTTCAATAGTACAACCAACTCGGCCTCCATGTGGGAATCCACGGAGAGTGGAGATTTACAGAGGTCTTAGAGAAAAGGTCGCTAGTCTTATCGATTCGGAATGATTGATAGAGAGCTTCCAAATCCCCAAGAAAGGGCTGCCTAACAGTGCAAGTGTATAGTGATGTATACATCTCAATTCACAATCCACCGGTTTCAAACTCGCGGAAAGCACTTAACATGATGGCATGACATGAAACTATGCACTTAACTAATCATGGTTTACAAGATTTTAAGATAACAAATTATCATTTTAATCAAGCTAGAATAGTAATAAGAGCGAATCACAAGTTTCATGAATGATCATATCATTAAGAAAGCAATTAGAATAATATTCATGTAATTAAGGCTTTTTAAATGAGTTAAACAAATTTAAGCCATTAAACAGATATCATGTAATGATCAGATCCAAGATATGCAAATGACACACTGAATACCATGTTAAATAGACCTCGGGTATGCCTTGGAATATGCGTCCAACACCGTGGACGCACTTCGGAACACATTGCACAGTGAAAACCAGCGAAACAAGGAAAAGTCAAAATCGCGTCCAAGAGGATGGCCGCTTTCATGCTTGAAATGCGTCGGGGGTCCCGGACGCATCTATAGGAAATCATAAAAAAACACTTGGGCGGGAAAAACCTCTGAAACGCGTCGGGGCATCCGGCCGCGATTCAGACCGGCCCGGACTCCCAGGCGGCGTGCAGACCCACGCGGGCGGTTGACGGGTCAACGCCTTAATCACGTCGGGGTCTTTGGACACCTTTAAGATGGTCGCGTCGCTCATGCACGATGCGACACCAGGTGCTTGAAATGCGTCCATGGGACCAGACGCGTTTCGAGCAGCAGACCGAAAATGCAGAAAAACCAGAACTCAGGGGGGTTCGATCCATGCAGTTCTTACATCTCCTAAACTAGGGCTTTTCAGACAAAAGTCTCAACACGAAAGTTGTTAGGAACATGACATAGGAGAGAACTATGATTTTTAAATAATTTTAAACGGCCTCGAGATGCATGATAAATTGACTTGAACAGGAAAGGACCCTAACATGCGCGACTTTGGCAAAACGCCTATAATTCAAAATCTACTCATTGGAATTCGATGAAACCAACTGGATATGAAACTAGACTTGATGCTCTACACATTGGTATAAGATTTGTTAAGGTTTAGCCTGAGAAAATCTACCTTCTGGGTTGATGAAGTCTCATTCTTCAAAAATCCCTTGTTCAGACCACTGTTTGAAGAACGCCAATACTCCGTGTATACTTCATCGAAATTGGGCATTCCAGTTGGGTTAGAATGTAGACTTGACCCTCTTTCCAGGGGTATAGGCCTTGCATGATGGGATTTATGTTTGACCTACCTTTGGTCGACTCCAAGAGGACGGTTTGGACAGGCTGAAGCAGACGAAAAGGGGAAGAAGATGAGCTTGGTATGCTTGATCTCTTGCTCTCCAGCCACCAAGATCTCTTCCACACAACCCCAGCAAGTTGTAAAACTCGTCCCTAGGGTTTGGTGAAGAGTAATTAAGCAACCATGGTGTTTAGGAGTCCTATTGTGACAAGGAAACTATGGTTGCGGTTTTGGCTTATTAGTTTCCTAATTTGAGGATTTCTTCCTCATTAGAGTGTGTGAGGCTTTAGGAAACCTCCCACCATAGTTAAGCACGAATTTGGGTTACCAAGAGTGCAAGATCTCTTCCCAATTCAACTCTAATTGCTTCTTTTTAATTTCAGCTTATTTAAGCTACGAATTTCCATACATTTTCTTGCTTCATTTGATTTTTGGGTCATATGTGGTCCATTGGCCCAATTAAGATATTTGGTCATTAATATATAATGTTGGAAGTCTCTCCAACACTTTTATTTAATTTTTGGCTGCGTCGTATTTCCGTGTTAACGGTTTTCCGACTTGTTTCCTAATTTGGATAATCAGTCACCATGTGATGTACACTTGGTTAATCGGAATTTTTGTTGCACGAATTTCTTCGTGGAACACTTAGGAATAATGTGTGGGGTTGATTTATAATTTTTACGGAATTTTCCGATGTGTTTTAGCACATACGATAATGATACGTATGTTTTAAATACTCTGATATTATGAAAATTATTTATTTCTATTTATTTGATTTTTTATGTAATTAAAATATCTGGGATGCTACAATACTAAAATGTAAAACAAAGTCTTTAAAATGTAAAATAGTCTAAACATAATCTGTAAACAACCCAAAAAATATAAAACAAAGTCTTTAAAATATAAACAATCTATCATGTAATTTGTCAACCCAATGACAAATGGCAATCTAAAATGTAAGACAATCTAAACAGTAAACATAACATGTAATCATTCCAATGGCTATCATTTAATCAATACGAAGATGTAAAAGTCACATTAACCTGTAAATAGTCTAAATATTAAACATAACCTATCACAAAGACATCAAATGCAACAACATCCTTCTTAATGACAATATGAAATGTAAAACAGTCTTAACTCTAAACATAATTTGTAAATATCCCAATGGCTATCATTTAATCAATACCAAGATGTAAAACAAAGTCTTTAAAATGTAAACAATCTAAACATAATCTGTTAGCCCAATGGCAACATTTAATCAATACCAAAATGAAAACCAAGGTCTTTACAATGTAAACAATGTATCATGTAATCTATCGGCTCAGTGACAAATGATAATCATTTATTCAAACCAAAATGTAAAACAAAGTTATTTAATTTATCAACCAATAAAAGGTTCATTGTGCTTCAGAGTTTTTCATTTTCTGGCCTTGAGATAACTGTGAATGGTAAGAGAAATATGTTAAATAAGTTAGAATTTCATGAACATTGTAGTGAAATGAATCAAATGATACTTAAAACATAAGAAGAAATCCAATGTTCATGCAATATTGATCACCAATGTCACCCATGTATTATTAGAAAGTTATGTAATAGTAATTTCATGTTAAAAGATGTAAAAAGTGATAGTACATTTGATTAAAAAAATATTATCTTCATCAAGTTGCTCAATTTCTTCTAATTTCTCTTCAATGCTAATCTAATTTTTTTATCGTTGAGGCCAATCTTGAGTACAAATAAGAGCTTCCACTATCTTTGGAGATAGAGAACTCCTAAATGGATCAAGAATACGACCACCGGTGCTAAAGACTGACTCAGATGCTATCATGCAGATAAGGATAGCCAAAACATCTTGTGCCATTAATGACAACATAGGAAATCTCACACTATTAATCTTCCACCAAGCTACAACATCAAATGTCTCTAACACTCCTTCTGTCTCTTCTTCCAAATACATAGCAAGCTTATATTTCATATCCCCACTTTCCTTTTCAACTTTATGTTGCTTGTATCGGAGGAACATGAAGTTGGTCGTCATTAATGATGGTTGCTCATCATTGACTATACTTGCACTTGAAGTTGAAGATTCACTTTGACTCACATTTATATGTTGAGCACTTGCACTGGCCTCTATGTTCTTGTACTCATCATACAAAGCAAAAATAGTTGCTTTCACTTTCTTAATCAATGACATGGCCTTCTCATTGTCATACATTTGAGTAATTAAGAATTCAACATACTCTTGTTTATATCTAGGACCAAGAATTACATCAATAAACATCATGAGGTTAAGTTTTTCTAGATTTCCCCAACATTTATTGTCACGTCCCGAGAATTACGCAGCAGATATTAATAATAATTCGGAAATAATTCGAGACGATATCCCGAGACGTGAACAGTCGGCAAATAAGCCTCTAGCTAGAACGCACTAAATGTATAACAACATACATCATCATAATAGGGTCCAAATATTGAGCTCAACTAATCTTTTATTCAAATCTCAACTCATTATATTCCAAATGGAAACTATTACATGACTAAGACTCAATAAAACAAAAGTACATAATACCTCACTTCCTACTACATTGTTCTAACACTCAAAATAAACTAACTATAGATAGACTCATAATTGGAACGCTCATCACTCGGACGCATTCCCATCCTCGACTTGCTCTTCCTCTTCAACTTCATAGTCACCTAGATTGGGTAAAAGTAGGGGATGAGCAAACTAGCCCAGTAGGATTTATATCTCAATGTGCGGGCAATGATATAAGTGATTAGCAATTTAGAACTAGGTAAGTACGATGAATGATATGCAAGTACGAATAAAACTCGTTAAAACATGATACTTGAAAAAGATAGATAGAGTGATCATGATAGAACACGATTTTTGAACAGGATGACAAGATAGAACTAGCAATAGATCACTTTGTACAAGCACGCAAGAATTCACTTGATGTCAAGAACGCAAGGTATCACTAATTGCATTAAATGCAGGATGGCCATATCACGCAAGAAAGCAAGCACGCACGAGCACGATCATGTAACACTAATCAGGCACGTAGACACTAATGTACACCAAGAAAAGATCCATCAAGAATGTACACCAGGACACGTGTATGTGGTTATTGTATCTATCATTCAACACGACACGCATGACTCCCAGCGTAGATGAAATGCTAGTAATCATTATACCCCATGGTTAACAGTATATTTATGACTCTCCATCCTTAGGGCTAGACTGGAGCCCTTGGACACTCGCCGTGCCCGATCAGCATCTCACTTAAATTTTAAATGTAGATACCCACAGTCATTTATAATGGCCAATGAGAGTTCCAATAAGTAAGCATGTGTAATGTCATGTTCATGATGATGATGAGAACTAGTAATAAGTAATTGAACATGATTTCATGATAACAATGGTCAAGAGATAAATTCGGCAGCATAACGGTACGATTTATAATTTAGTTCAATCTTTACATTAACGGCTTTAGTCTAGATTGTAATTCACACTCACGAGAACAAGACGAGAGAGGAAGTGCACGCTATCTCCAGGGAACTTCAATGGTACAACCAACTCGTCGGCCATGTGGGAATCCATGGTCAGATGAGATTTACGGAGGCCTTAGAGAAAAGGTCACTAGTCTACCGATTCAGAATGACCGGTAGAGAGCTTCCAAATCCCCAAGAAAGGGCTGCCTAGACGTGTAAGTGTGTAGTGATGTACGCGTGTCTCAATTCTCAAACCATCGGTTTCAAACTCGCGAAAAAAGCACTTAACATGATGGCACGAATTGAACAATGCATTTAACTACACATGGGTTTGCAAGATTTAAGAACGATAATTATCATTTAAAAATGGTAGAATAATGGAGAGATTAAATCATGAGTTGCATGAATGGATCATAACATTTAAGGAGCAATTAGAATAGCATTCATGTAATTAAAGCTGTTAAATGGGTTAATCACTTTTAAGCCATTAAAATAACCACCATGCAATGATCAGACCCAAAACATGTGAATTACACACTAAATATCATGTTAACCAGACCTCGGGTATAGCGGTTAGATTTGCAAGAAAATAAGTGGGGTTTTATGCAAAATTCTGAGATCGCGACGGACCCTAGTAAGGATCGCGACGGGGTCAGATCAGATCGCGACAGGGCCTTGTAAGGATCGCGACAGGCTTGTCTGATCAGGCAGGCAGATCGCGACGGGTGCATATGAAGAAGGCGACAGGGCTGTCAGACTCGGAGGTCAGGTCGCGATGGTCCCTAGTAAGGGTCGCGACGGGTCGGGAAAAGAACGCGACAATGGGATGTGAAGAACGCGACGGGGCAGTCAGATCAGGCAGCGAGATAGCGACGGGTTGCTCGTCGCGTTCAAAAGCAACGGGTGTACTGTCACGACAAGACCTCAGAACGCGGCCTATCGGGCCGTTGCGTTCACAGGGTCTGCGCCTGAATTCGACAGAGAAAGGACATGTTCTTGGATTGCGGTCCAGAACTGCCTTATATTGACACATGGTGCTTCAAAAATAGAGAACAAATTGTACAGTGCATGAAAAATAACGAAATCAGTTCTAAACCGACCTAGACATGCAATGGTGCTTCTAGTAAATCGGAATTGGAAAACAAGGATGGTTTCGACAGGCTTTAATCAAGTCAAACGCAACGTAAAAGCCAAGTGCAACCTGAAAATGTAGTATCATGCAGCGACCCTCTTACCACACTTATAACTCTCTAATTAATGATATTTAGACAAAACGTTCAACACAACACATAACGAGGACAACTAGTAGAAAAACTTTCATGTTGTGGGTTTGATCTAATTCGGTCTTGAATCACATGCAACATATAAAGAACGGGAAAACCCTAACAATGCGCGACTTTGGCAAAACGCTTATAATTCAAAATCTACGCATTGAAATTTGATGAAACTAGTGGGAAACGAAAGTTAACTTGATGATCTACACATTGGTATAGGATATGTTAAGGTTTGGCCCGAGAAAACCTACCTTCTGGGTTGAAGAAGTCTCATTTTTCCAGAAAACCTGTGTTCAGACCACTTGGAGGAGAACGCTTACTTCTTCGTGTATACTGCATGGAATTTGGGCATTCCACTTGGGTTAGAACGTAGATTTGACCCTATTTCCAGGGGTATAAGCCTTGTAAGGTTTGGCCTACCTTTGATTGACTTCAAGTGGACGGTTTGTGCAGGTCGTAGCAGACGAATGAGGGAAGAAAATGTCCTTGTGGTCGATCCACAGCTCCCCATCCCCTAAAAGCTCCTCCACACGACCCCAGCAAGTTGTGAACTCGTCCCTAGGGTTTGGGTGAAGAGTATTTAAGTAACTAAGGTATTTAGGAGTCCTATTGTAACTAGGAAAGAAGGGTTGCGGGATTGGCTTGTGTCTTTCCAAAATTTGAAGATCTCTCCCTCCATTAGAGAGTCTTGGCCATCAAGTAACCTCCATGGGTGGGTAGGCACGAATTTGGGTTGCCAAGAGTGCAAGATCTCTTCCCAATTCAACTATAATTGTCTCTTTTTAATTTCAGCCTATTTAGAGTTACGAATTTCCATGCATTTTCTAGCTTTATTTGATTTTTGGGCCAAATGTTGTCCATTGGACCAATTATGATAATGGGTCATCAATATATATTGTTGGAAGTCTCCCCAATATTTTTATTTAATTTATGGTTGCATCGTATTTTCGTGTTAACAGTTTTCCGACTTGTTTCCTAATTTGGATAATCGGTCACAATAACTCTTAAACCTAGTCCAAATGATTTTTATTGACCCAAATTTCTTGATGGGTCATTAGAGGATATTATTTGAAGTCCATATATGATTTTTATTTAATTTTCTGACTCATCCGAGTACATGTGATAATGATTTGTCGACTTATTCATGAATTACGATAATAAGTCGCGAAACACTTTAAACTTGGCTAATACGATTTTTCGTTTCACAAATTTCTTTGTGAAACATTTAGTAATAATGTTTAGGGTTGATTTATAATTTTTACAGAATTTTCCGATGTGTTTTAGCATATACGTTAATGATACGTATGCTTTAACTACTTTGATATTATGGAAATTATTTATTTCTATTTATTTGAATTTTATATAATTAAAATTTCCGGGGTGCTACATTTATTACATTTTTGTTTCATCTTGAAAGCCATATCACTAAATGTGTGATCTTCGAATTTACACCATTCTTTCAAAATACAATACACATTGTTGATTTCATGTAAATGTGAGTTGGAAATGATATATAGTGCCCCAGGAACTCTCAAAGTAGCACGATAGAAGCTCCCCAATACTTTGGTCAAATGTACAGCTGTAACATAACGCATTTTTTGGATCTTCGCGGATTGTTGGTTAGTGGTAGTTCGGATCTATGTTTATTGGTTTTGGTATGGTGCTCATGACCAATATGGGGTCATTGGGCCTTGGTTGTGGTTTCTGCGCGCTGTGTGAAGCTTAGTGGGCCGGCAGGTTAAGCCCGTGGTGCCCGTTGGTTTACTGAATGTGAATGCGACGGGGGTGTAGGTCGCATTCTGAACGCGATAGCAGTAGGGGTCACGTTCTGGTTGCCGTCGCTGGGGTCGACGTCTGCATGTGCGCCGCGTGTCGCACATAGAGTGGACTTTGCTGACGTCAGGAATGGGAAGGCGATGCAGGTACATCGTGATCCCAACCCCTATGCGGTTTTTAAGCAGGCTGGCCGAACAGAGCTTTCACAAGCTCTGCTCGACCAGGGAAGAAGCTGCTGCGGCTCTGTTGGACGATTTGGCATTTCGGCGGAGTTCTTGTCGCGCTCTCAACGCGAGGACGTCGCGAGGAGTGGGGGAAACGCCGCGCCATGCATGGATTGCGTGTTCTTCATGAAGGTAGGGAGATTCCACCATGTTTGATTGCGTGGATTGCATGTTAGCTTGTTTACTGCTTTAAAAACAGTAGATATCATGTCTAGGAGGTGAAATGAGCATGAAAACCGGGTTGAAATCATGTTTAGGGTGGTTTGCATGGAAGATCTGGAGATGGTTCCCGGATTAGGGTTTTTGCCAGAGAAGGCAACGGACCCTGCTGTCGCTACCAGATCGCGACAAGCCGATCCATCGCGACATGATTTCTTGTCGCGCCATGTCGTGGCGTCGCGATCAGAAGGCGGTCATGGCCTCTGTCGCGATCACAGCCGGGGGTTCTACTTTACATGCTTTTGGTGTTTTGGTTATCCGATTATCGTCGTTTATCGTGCATAGCTTTGGTGTGAGGTGCATTGACACCTGTGAAACTCTGTGAGCAGGTTGCCCACATGGTTAGTAGGTGGTTTACATATTCGGTGTGGTGTTATCGTGGTGCTTTGGCACCTATAACACTTCTAAAGCGTGTCATTTAAATAGTTTGTGTGTGTTTACGTGGTTTGAGGATGTGCATGGCACATAATATTGTGATGGCTAGGCAATGATGGTTCAAGTGTGAACCGAGCCTCAGTCTTGTAGCGTCCTTTGTGGACTAATAGAGATGGTTTAATTAATGTAATGCAAGTAAGGTTAAGAGTTAATGTATAGTTAGTGTATATGGTATATATGTGGCAAGAAGGTCATGTGATGACCAATGATAGGCCAGTTTGTAAATGGTTATCGTGGTTTACATGTGTATTAGTGTGAGGTAGTTTGTAGAACACAGGGTGACCGAGGTTAAGCTATTCTTGACATTTATACTTTGGTTTGTAATAAAGAATATATAAGTATATATATCGTGGTTTGTGCATTGCTGAGTTTGGTGGTCCGGCGCCTATTCCGGAATGCCTCTTTAGTTGGGAGCCCCAGGTTCCGAGGTGAGCCAGGCACGTGAGTGTGCTCGGGGTTTGTCCCGGTGCAGTGGTACCGTCGAGGTCTTGTCGTCTTCCTGGACACCCTCACTCTCGGGGAGAGTTGTCGTCCGGCTGAGGGAAAGATGGCAGTGGGATAGTGACTTGTGAGAGTTTGTGTTTAGTCACTTGTAGCGCGCTCGTAGCTGGGGGTTACGGACACCAGTAGACGTACTGGGACTTGGCTAGTCCTGTTACCAGTGCCTCACTTTAGAGAGCTCAGGCCAGAGTCTCTAAAGGTGTCAGGCATGGGCCTGCAGGGTGTGTGACCTGTAGGTTGTGGTGGCTTGGTTGGTCTCCATAGTTCTTTGGCCTTACTTGTGTTGTGGAGCTGCAGTTGGACCTTACGTCCGTGACTGCGAGACTGAGAGGTAGTTCTTGTGTTGTGTTGTCCGGGTTAGATACTGGCGTCATGAACCAGTAGTCTGTCCCGTGTGGTGGCGTCGTGCTTTCCGGCTCGTGCTTTGCTATTGGCTATAGCGTGTGTTAGTTGTAGTTTTACCCGTTGAGGTGTGCCATGGTGTTGGCATGGTTGTTATTGTGGTTAGTGAGTGGAGACTCACTGGTTGTGGTTTGATTGGTTGTGGTGTGCCCTCGTGGTGGCACAGTTGTGTTTGTGTTCCGTGGTGGTACCTTGTGGTGGTAGGTACCTGTACTCTTTGTGGGTACTGGTTTCTCGTAGTACGTTGAGTACTAGCCTTTTCAGATGGTGAAGTGGAGGTCATGCAGTGAGACCTTCCACTTGTTGTGTTTTACCCTTTCTTGGGTAAGTTTCTGAATAAGATTTAGTGCGCGATGGATTGGTATCGTGATAGCCAGTCCTGTTTCTTAAGTATGATATTCGATACATCACGATTTAAGGGCATAAAGGATTAGCTCTTGGTTAGCAATCCTATTACCCATATGTTTAGAGGCATGCCAGTGAAGCTGGTAGCTTAGGTAATGCTTTGCCTGTGTGGTTTACAGTTTAGGCGACCAGCTGTTGAGGTGGTGTGCCTGTGAGGCTTGTGGCCTAGGCTTTACAGTTATTGAATGGATTAATGGTGCTATTGTCTCTTCGTCTTTACGAGATTTGCAGCAACTAAGTTAATTATGTTTAGTATTGTTAATTATGCTTTGTTGTGAGCATGAAATGATTTGGCTTCCGGTGTTGCCAATGAGACCCGTTAGGGTTGAGGTTCTCTTGCGCTGTGTGTGCCTTTAGGTGGTCCCCTACTGAGCCAGTGACTTGTTGAGACTCACTCCCTTACAGTTCTTTTCAGGGCTTACCGTTGGTGTGGCTTGCGGAGGTGTCGTGTCAGACTTGTACCACCAGCAGTAGTGTTAGTAGAGTTGTGTGAGCTTGTGCTCCCTCGGGGTATGCCCCAGGTAGTTGTACTCTTTTTAATTTGGGCATGTAATAATGTAATGAGACAGTTGTAAGTTGTTATATGCAGTTATGAGCACATGTACTTTCTTGTGTCTCTTACTGTTGTGGTTTGTCTTTTATATTCTTCCTGGACACGCGTACGAGCTATCCCTTGCGAGACTTCGGTCCGTTCGTGGGAGACGGATCTGGATATGGACCCCTATTGGGTATAAATATCCAGGGCCGTTACAACAGCCTTCTCTCAATCCTTATCCTGAGGTTTCCCTAAGCCATCTTCTTTAATAAGTTCACTTCTAAAAAAAGGATATTGTTCTTCATATCTCTCAAATGTTTTTTGAAATTTCAGAGATGTGTCTAACATAAAAAAAGTAGAGTTCCACTTTGTGGGGACATCAAGACATAACAAACTGTTGCTTTAAATTTTTTTTCTCTTCAACACATGTCTTAAACTTTTTGGAGTTTTGATGGTGATTGTCTCACATATCTTATAACATTTCTAATACGAGCAACTGAATCATTTGATAATTTAAGACCACCATTCACAACCAAGTTCATATGTGCTACACACCTCATATGCAGAAACTCTCCTTTTAAGACACTCCCCTCCCAATTATTGATTCTTCTCTTAAGATACACAATAGCCACATTATTAAGAATAGCATTGTCAACTGTAACAGTCATACTTTTTTCAATGACCCAACTGTTCAAACATTTTTCAATTGCCTCACCTCTATGATTAGAAATTGCACCAAAGTTTAAGATTTTCTTGTTCAACTTCCAATCATTATCAATAAAATGTGTAGTTAAACACATATAATTGATCCTTTGTCATGAAGTCCATGTGTCTGTTGTAAGACAAATTCTTCTACAATGTGTTTTCAAAATTTTTTCCAATTTCATCATCTCATCCACATATATTTCATAGCAATCTCTAGAAACTGTGGTTCTTGAAGGAATAATAAACTTTGGTTGTGCAATATTGCAAAAGTATCTAAATCCAAGTCCTTCAACAAATTTAAATGGAAGCTTATCCTTAATAATCATATATGCCAATGCCTTCTTAGTAACTTGCTGGTCAAAATTTCAATTTGTCATGATAGATTTGTTCTCTCCCTCCATCCCCTCATTAGACATGGAAGCATGAATGCTAATTTGTGCTTGTTTGTTGTCAAGTTTATTTTTTCCACCAAAGGGATATTTTTTGCATCTCAAATTCAAGTGAGTTCTAAGTGTGCTTGTGCCACAACTTACTGAATTACAACTGTAAACAAGAGCACAATAATTGCACTTGCACTTATTTTCCCCTTCAATTTTGGTAAGGTGCTCCCACACATTTGATCTTGGAGGTGCTGCTTTTCTCCTTCCCTTTGTTCTTGGAGATGTTGCAGTTTCAATTTCAGTTGCACTACTTTTTTGACTGAGGACCAACACATGCACTTGCACTCTCTGTCATTGCAGTATCATCACTAGTATTGGCCATCATCTAATAGAATAGAGTTAAGTTAATTTATGTACATATAAAAAATGTACATTGCAACTAAAATTATTATTATAAAACTTTAAAACTCACACTACAAGTCTATAAAAGTGACTGGGAGGGGGGCGTTGGATGCTGGCTACATGACAACTGGAAAAATCGAAGCAAGCATAAGTTATGAAATATGAATAAGCTACAAAAATGTCCGTCCCAAGACTGTAGTCTCAGGATGTACTTGAACAAGGTTCATGTCTCAAAATAATTTGGCATGTTCATGACTTAAAAGGATAGAAAGGACAGGATATCGCATATAAGAAACAACACTTAATTCTTGGTGCAAAAAACCATCTAGAAAAGACTATACAGAAGCAGAAGCTCGATCAAACTACTATAACAAAGCAAAGCAGCCAACCACAGTTTCAAAACAATTCTTGCTAAAACCTAGGACTATTAATAGAATATGAAACTCAGACCAAAAGATACACATAAAATCAATATAATACACAAGATTGTAGTATTAGGATGAAAAGGAGAATTTTTTTTTGATAAGATGAAACCAATCGGCAACCACTCTTAACAACAACCTTAGAACCATCAATAAAACATGAGATGCAGACTCAGAATAAAAAATTGTGCAAGAGTATCCCATCTTCTGTAAAAGGATTCCTACCAACTTAGGCTTCAAGTTCAACTCTGAATAGAAAAGACTTGGGCCTTTCCCAGAGAAGGCCGCTAATCGTGCGGATAGCTCCATTTAACCTCTAGGCCAGTACTCCCTTAGTGGTTTACATGCAGAAATCTTAGTACCCACAATGGATCTGATCTTTTCAAGAGCACCACACAGAACCTCCCTAAATTCTAAAAATAGAAACGTGATTCGGCCCTTTTCTAGAGCTGCAAAGGGAGGAGAGAAGAAAGAGGAGAGGAACAAATGGAGGAGAGAAGCAAGTAGGAATAGGAGGTGGGAAAGAGAGAGGAGATGCACCACTACGCAAGGTTTCCGATGATGATCAGGGGAGCGGGGCAGGGACTGGAGAGGCAGGCGGCGACTAAGAACTACAGATCGTGCCTTTTCGTTCTAACGAACTACGAAGCATTATAAGGAAAATAATGAGAAAATAAGGAAATAGGTGGAGCACAACTCCTTGATGTGATCGTGATCGCCAGACACATGAGGGTGTTGAAGGAGGTGCAGTAAATGCAAAAGGAGATGATCGTGAGAAATACCTTTGAGTGGAGAGATTGCACGAAAACGATTATAGGTCTGCTTCTTCTTCTACGAGCATGATTGGTCGTGGTAGAAGGCTCTTTCTTCATGATTACCATTGCAAAACAACACAATAAAAGAGAGGATTAGCCAAAGAACATGCAATATCAATTCTCAAATAAACAAAATAGCATGAAGATCATGAAGAACGAAGCAGCTTTTGTGGCTTTTAAATCCCCTAGAAAATAGGTGTGATGTGTGTGCATGCATGAAGTGTGTGTGTTGATTAAAGTGTTGATTGGAGATGATTAAAGATAGAGAATACAAAGGGATGGACAATAGCCTCGTTGGGGCTTGGAGGATGAGAGTTGTGCATGAATAGTTGAATAAAGAAATATGAACAAGAAGGAGAGGAGGAGGTGCTTCCCCTTTGTGGATGGATGGCGTAGCTTGCTTGTTGTTGGAGCTTGGATGGAGAAGAGGCGCTGGTGATGCTACTCTTGCTGCTGGCTGATGTGGAGAAGAGAGGCATTGAAGACTTAAGGCGGCAGTCCAGCAGGGCTTCGCCTTGATATTAGCTCTCTCAACTCACTGGTCGTGGGAATTGTCTGGGGGCTCCAACCTTTTGGGATGACGAGACATGGAGTGTATATATAGGAGATAGGCTCAAAGTCCGAGGTGGAAAATAATTGTGAATCGCGACTGACATAGTGGTCGCACTTAAAGTTGAATTGTGACGACCTTGATGGATGCATTCAAGGAATTTTCAATTAGAATCAGATTATGACCCTTAATTGCTACGGACATGATTGACACATTTATGAATTTCCAAATTTTGTTTATGGAAACTTGCCAAAAGTCAAATATAGAAATTTGAATCTCGACTGGAATACCAGATGCGTTTCAAAAAATGCAACAAGTATTTCCAAAAATGAAATAAGGAAAGTGTTCAGAAATATGGAAGTTCAGAATCGCGACGTACATATCCGACGCGTTTAAGGCAATTGATGCAGGACAATCGATTGATGGTCAACAATCGATCTGAATCGCGACGGCTGGGTCTGACGTGTTAATGACTAATCGATATAGAATCACGACACATTTAGGATCAATCGATAGAGACCAATCGATTGTTGGTCAATAATCGATATGAATCACGACAGTTTGGCCTGACACGTTTAAGATCAATCGATTATTCTCCATCAGTCGATGTATAATTGCGACCACTATGACCGTCACGATTTAGCATTCTTGTCCAAACCTTCAACAAGCTGGGAAAATAAAGGGGAAGCACCAAGAGACGGGGGAGACCTTGAATAATGGGGAATATACTCTCACAAGACAAATAGAGAGCCATTTGTGGCATTATGGTGTAATTTGAAATTTATTCGCGATGGTGTCAAATTTAGTGTGTCTACAACTGCCACGCCTTGGCGTCTGCTTTGCAGGGGAGCAAAGTGGAGTGACACGAAGTGGAGTGAAATGGAATGAAGCATAATGTAGTGGAGTGAAGCAGAGAGAACTAAAAAGTAGATGCCAAGGTGAAAAAATAGACACGCGTTCAATTGTGGTGACACCACTTGATGAGAGTCTTTCACCAACGACTAAGGAAGCCACCTTCAGAAAAGAAGACCAAGAAAATACAATGTTTGTATTGGAAGAAAAGGGTGTGCACGAGGGCACGAAGGAAGGTGTGTATGCGATACACGAAGGAAAGGTGCCATGTGGGGCATGAAGGAGAGATCAACTTCCAGTGTAGGGAAAGTACCTAAGGATACAATCCGTTAGGTTGCACCATTGGGGGGCATTTACCAGCTTGTGGACATGCCGTTGCCAAGGTAGATCTATGGGAGATAAAGATAAATGTAGAAGGATAAATCCAAATAAGGGAGTTCAAAAAAATCAGCTCGAAGGCGACAACAAAGGGAGTTGGGTACTTAACTCGGAATGGAATATTTCAAATTTACTTGCAATTGAAGTGATAATGGCTCTCAAGTTGCATTGGGAGAATGGTTTTCCACTGTGATTTCAAATATGTATGTATGCTGGGTTAAAGGAAAAATAAGGATAAAAGGATAGAAAATAATCAAGGATAATGTGTTATGATGCTGAGTTGAGTCAAGACACTAGGTTTTTCAGGCGTGGGTCCGTCGTCCTCATGTGCAAAGTGTCTGTGTGGCTAAGGATCTTCTGGGATAATTGTTGTTTTTGATAAAGGGGAACTCAAATCCCAAATTCCTCAGAGCCACAAGGTCCTTGATATGCTCTAAGGGTATTAATATATAGTAAATGCAGAATAACTAATGGTAAGGGCGGCAATTGCAGCCTGATTGCTTAGTAGTGCCAGATGAGGTAACTCGAACCTGCATTCAAAAATTCATTAGCCAAGAAATGATAGATATCATGGAATAATATTAGTCATAATGTGGAGCATGAATAAAATCATTAAATAGCAGACATAGTTCATTCAATTGTTTGTTTAAACTATGAGGATGAGTGTATTGGCCAAATTAGAAGATTGAAATTCAATGGCAGGAGGAACCCACTAATTAGAAGTATTGGATTGATTTGTCATGATGAAGATAGGTGCAATGTGGTTGCCCTGTGCAATACCATCAAAGATTTTTTTTTCTTTATTTGAATTTTTTGGAGATATTCAAATTTTTATTTGATTTTGAAAATATTTGAATTTTTATGGAGGATGTTTTAAAAATATTCATCTATTTTTGTAGGTTTTGAATATATTCATATATTTTTTGTTAATTTTTGGAAACATTGACATGCCATGGCAGCACCAAAGTTATGACAACTAACTGGTTATCTCCCCTTTTGAAGTGGTGCCCATAGGTCCTCGTTATCTCCCCTTTCATTAAAGAGTGCCTAAAGTAAGGTGTGCATTTTGAAGTGGTGCCCAGAGGCTGACTGCTCATGGTTAACTGTGCCACTACCAAAGCCATACCTGAAAAGACGACTTGGTCTGGTAGGGAGAAAGGAAGAAAATTTTGGAGATAAGCTTGATATGAGTTTTAAAGAGTCGGGTTTGACTTTCTTCCTTGGCACGACTGTCAGAAGATTTAGTCTTATTATATATTGGGAGCTTTTGGAATTGATTGATTAGTGGACCATTTGTTTGTAGGGACATGCATATGACTAGGTTCATTTTGAAACCCACGAGGACTTTGCCATGCCCTGTTATATTGATTGATTTATTTGCATGCATACGACCAGGATCATTTTGAATCGTGCAGGGACTTTTCCACTCTTGTCATGTATTTAACTTTGAGGGTTCATTGGTCATTTGATTGATTACCCTTTTTGAGACATTCTTTCATCAAGGAATGCTTTAGGTTAGTTGCCTTGCCTAGACTACCTCTACTACCCATACTAGCCAAAGAGAAAAGAAACAAACTTTTGTGCCCTCAGGCATGGCCGTGATAACGATGGTGTCTTCCAAAATAGTCAGCTTAGGGCGCCGTGAAGTGTGTGAAGGTGCCCATGCCAAGGGCAAACTTAAATGAAAAGGGAGGGAAGTTTGGACTCCTAGCGCGGAGTTCTCATAACTGGAGTGCTGCGATAGCATGATAACATTGAATATTCATCTTCTTTTTTTTTTGGATTTTTGACACTAATAAGTAATATAGTAGATTTTAAATAAGAATTCGGAAGGTAAAAGATGACAAATGTCCCATGTTGGGGCCAGACTCAGGGGATGTGGAGAAGGTACATGATTGCACGAAAATTAAAAAGATACATGATGACTAAAACCCTGAAAACAGTGGGAGAAAGGGTGGCTGCCCTGATTGAATATGGAAAGGTGAGAAGGGTGGGAAGAACTTGGAGACTCCGGTGAGACTAGAGGGAGCAAAAGAAGAGGAGAGTGGGGCCCAGTAAAAGAAAAAGAATCCAGAGGGTCTGGAGGGGAGAAAGGAAAAAATGGGCCGCGAGGGGCCGAAAGAGAGGGAGTGAAAAGTTTGCCACGTGGGGCATGGGATGGAGATGTGCCGCATGGGGCATAGGAGGGAGATGTACCTCGTGGGGCACTATAAAGAGGTGTGCCACGAGGGGCGCGGGGAGGAGATGTGCTATGAGGGGCACTACAAGGAGATGTGCCACAAGGGGCACCACAAGGAGATGTGCCATGAGGGGCACTACAGGGAGATGTGCCACGAGGGGCAAGAGAAGGAGGGTGAAAACAATGGGGTGTGCTGTGTGGGGCACGGAGAGGAGAATGACGTGAACATAACGATGTGTCATGAGGGGCACGAGGTGGAGAACATGGGGTACAAGAAGGGGCGTGATTGTAGCGACCCTGGATACTTATGCCTAATAAGGCTCCATATCCATGCCACCTCCTGCGAACGGATCGAATTCTCGCAAGGGATATCTCACACAAGTGTCCAGTAAGAATTAAAAAAAAAACCACAAGAGTATAATATACAAGAAAATACATGTACGTATACTCATTTACCACAATTTACATTGTCCCACTACATCATTACATGTCCAAGAGAAAAGTACAACTACCTGGGGTATACCCCGAGGGAGCAATGCTCACACAACTACAACAACAACCCTACTGCTGGTGGTACAAGTCTGCCACAACGCTTCTGAAAGCCAAACCCATGGCTAACCTTGAAAAAAATTGTAAGGGAGTGAGCCTCAACAAATCATAGGCTCAGCAGCGACCTCCCAAAAATAACAACAGAACTAGTACCACAACACAAGAATCGAGACCTCAACCCTCAAGTGTCTCACTGGCAACATTAGTAGTAAACTAAAACATGTTTGCTATAAACATAATTAAACTGAAATAAACCTTAAACACACTAGCTAATCACAACTCACAGCACGTAAAGGAAACCACAGGACTAATGCATAGACACCAGTCCACCACATTAACCGACAAGTAAACTGTTAGCCACATAGGCCAACCATAAACGAAAGGCAACAGGACTGGTAGCCAAGGGCTAGTCCATCACACACTGTATTAACCAAGCACCACGGAGAACTACCCATAAAAGGGTAAAACCATGACAAGTGGAAGGTCACACGACACAACCTCCACAGAAATCCGATCTACCTCAACACCTGAAAAGGGTAGCACACCACGTGCCACAACAACCAACTACCCATAAAGGGTACAAGTACCTAAAGCCACAAGGTACTGCAAGTAAACTGCAATCAGAGAGTCACCTCTCACAACCACAACCCCTGGAAAGCTCAAGTATGAAGGAATGACCCACCACATGGGTAAAGACTACTGGTTCATGACGCCAATATCCAACCCAAACACACAACACAAGAACTACCTTTTAGTCTCGCAGTCAAGGACGTAAAGTCCAACTGTCGCTCCACAACCTCACTAAAAAGCCAAAGAGCTTTGGAGACCAACCAACACTACACCTGCATACTACACAACTGCAAGTCCATGCTTGGCACCTTTAGAGACTCTGGCCTGAGCTCCCTAAAGTGAGGAATTGGAGA
Source organism: Colocasia esculenta (assembly GCA_014218235.1). Lineage (NCBI taxonomy): Eukaryota > Viridiplantae > Streptophyta > Magnoliopsida > Alismatales > Araceae > Colocasia > Colocasia esculenta. The sequence continues at coordinate 47,846,580 of CM024766.1, forward strand.
CATAGGACTAGCTAGGGCCCAGTATGTCTACTGGTGTCCATACCCCCAACCATGAGCGTGCTACAAACGACTAAACATAACCACTCACAAGTCGCTGTCACACTGCCGCCTTTCTCTTTGCCGGACGTACAACTCAAACAAAAGAGTGAGGGTGTCTGGGAAGACGACACAGACCTCTACGGTACACACAGTACCGAGACAAAACCCTGAGCCAACATGCCTGGCTCACACAGTACTTGAGGTACCCGACTAGGGAGTTATTACAGAATAGGCGCCGGACCACCAAACTCAACAAACACACAAGCCACGTCGAATACTGAACATACTCATAAAACTTGTATTCATAAACCACGATATTACAAATTCTACAATTGCTTGTCATCGGTCATTATCTGACCTCCATTGCACCTACACAACCATACGATTACTATACATAAAAACCACATAACTACTACAAGCTGAACATTAATACATAATAAACATAACTGACTAATTAACCACAATCTAAATCATTAATCCTAAGTCATACTTTACTACCATCAACCATGCGTAAACATCTTAAAACATAACTAAATAACCAAGGCTAGGCCCAAAATCTCATAACATTCCTCAGAATTAAGAACGTGACGGGGACAACCGTCGCCTTCAAAGACGTGGCGACCCGACCGGTCACGACAACAAGCAAAACATGACAGGACCCAGTGTCGTGACATGAATGCGACGGCCCGACACGTCGCCATCTCACAAATCGATAACACCAATCAGTAACCCTAAATGTGACAGACCAAAGCGATGCGTTCACAACAAGAACGCGATAGGACAACCTGTCACTTTTAGAAAGCGATGGTTTGACCCGTCGCCTTATCAGGCAGACGGCCGAACCCTTCTTCCTCCTCCAGAAAACCATTCACACAACATTTAAACTAAACTTTAAATCTCTAAAACGAAGGGTATACCATGGCACACCATCATAACATGATTTACAAACTTCCAATCATTCAAACAATATAAAACTAAGGGAAAGTCTCCCTACCAACGTGAAGAACACAAAGAACGCCATGTTGCCAATGTATCCACACTCCGAATGCCCTCCTCGTGTGGAAACCATGCCAAACCAACATTTCCCAAGCCAAAATCGCCGAAAATCGCCGTAGCAAGCCATTCCCCGACCGAGCAGAGCTTCCTGCTCTGTTTGACCGAAGAACCAAACTTAACCCAAACAGAAGCAAGAATGCGACGTAGGTACCCATCACCTTCAAAATGTGACAGACCTGACCGTCGCCTTCATAAACCCGGCATGCCACGCGTCAGAAAGGCGGTGCGGAGAATGCGACGTAGGAGACTATCGTGTTCAAAACGCGATGCTCCACCCTATCGCGTTCATAACCAGTGAACCTGTGGGCTATTTGGGTCTGGATTTCTGGCCCACAACACCCATGCCATGCACGAGAACCACAGTTAAAGCTCAATGACCACACATTGGCGACGAGCACCACACATGAACCATTAAACTCGAATTCAAATGGCTATAACGCTACATTACTACCATCTAACAAGGAATGTTGTTTTTGACATTAAGAAAGAAACCACGATAAATTGGACTACCACCTAAAAAGAAATAAAGTCATTCACAAAACAAGAAGGATACACTTCTTCTGCACTAGCCTTTTAAACTGCTCTTCTGTAACTGATCCATTCGGCTCATTCTGCTTTCCTTTTTCTTTAATTCATTTCACAATTTTCCTACCATGACTGATTCAATATGCTCTTCATTCACTTTACCTCTAAAGCAATTCTATCTTGCCATCAGCACTTTATCTCCTTGGACCCAACTTACTTTCACATTTTTTGGCTGTGTTTGCAACATTCTTTTCTGTGTCATTCTGCTTACTGTAAATCTCTTATCATAAACCATTGCCTCTAACTATTTTCCCATACTAATCATTTTCTAATAGTGCTAACTGATCATTAAATGTAATTTCTGCCTCAATATCACTCTTATTTCCAACTGCCAATCCTTCGAAGAAAACCAAAATATTATATCAACTGTACTTTTGTACCGATCTGTCTTCCGCCTCAACAATTGCTTGTACATTCCCACTGTAACTTCACTTATTGATAGCAATTACTTTATGCATGTACCCACTTACTGCCTTGCTCTGCCCATTAATGATTGCTTACACAAACATACTTTTTGCCTTGACCTGTCATCCATTATCTGATTCAGTCTGCCTTCCTTACTCTGTTACTATCAATACCTAGTACAATACTTTGAAATTCTATTCTTCCAATTATTCTGTTTACTCATACCATCGATTATCTTTCCGCTGCGCACACTGATTACTTTGGATACCTGCCAAATACTCTATAAATTCTGTTCTCATTCATTTCAATTATCATTCTATCTTTAGCTGAATCTAAATATGATTTTATTCACTTACCCAAAACCATGTTATTCAATCAATTACCACCGGAAGGAAATACCTGAAACCTCAAACTATCTTCTTTACCATACTGCTATTATCATATTCTGCTCTTTTCTATTCACTGCAAATTACAATCTAATCGACTGATCAAATAACTCATGTGTACTTCTATGATACTATACTTTCTCATCAGGCAAATAAACTACTCATTCAACTCTGCACCGGCTCTGCCACTTTATCTGTTTAAATGACCCAAAACTCTTCTTTACTTAACTGATCAAACCTTGCTATTTATACTCCGCAATTTACTGACTTTAGAAATTTCACAAATTGCACACATTACTTATTCTTTCTGTTGTACTCTGCTATAATCTTATCTGTTCTCTATTCTTTACCACTCTGTCTCTACTACCGCATCAAATTCTAACAGAAGAATACCTCTGCTCAACTAAATTACTCATTTTGCACTACCACATAAACTCTTACTGCATTGTACCTTAACCTTCTGATTATAATCACCTTGTAATCCATTATTCTTCTGACCAATAATAGTGAACTTTAAATTTACTGCTAACGACATCAAACACAAACCATCTCTGTGAATTGCTTCCTTAAATATTCTCTTATCTGACTAATCTCTCTGTACCATTCAAACTTTCTAATTCATAGTGCAACTCTTCTTAGCATATAATTACCTTTTACTGGAACACTGCCAAAATCTAAAATCTAAATACTCACTTCCTTTTAAATACAATGATCTGTCCTTCCTAATTCCTCTATTCCACATTGTTGCTTTATAATCTCAACATCTGCTCTTATTGTAATCTACTGAGACATCTCCATTCTTATTCATTGGTACCATTACTGCCATAACACTACAGCTGACACTGACAATCCTGTAATCCAAATGTAAATATGCATGCAACTTGATCCAATTACCATTAATACATATGTTCCTTTATAAATCCTTATCTGCTAACACTAACATTCCTCATTCCTCTCTTTCTGAACCAGCCTTCTTCTAACTTCTTCCATTCCACTCTCTCTACTAACAACCTTAATCTCAAATTCTTAAAACTGGAACACCCTTCTTGACACTTGATTTGATCTTGCTAAATCTCTAAATCTTACTCAAAATAACACTAACTTCAATTGCCTGACCTTGTACCATTACCTTGCCTCAACTATTACAATATAATGAACATTTCTGTAAAATATCACAAAATCTCACCACAACACTGCAACCTATAACAAATGCTTTTGCTAACAACAACAACCTGCCATCCAAAACTAACTGCTTACACATTACTCAGAAATCCATTCCATCATAGCTACCTGTTCATTCACTCATTCATTAATCAACAATCTTCATTCTTGCACTTTCACAACTCTGAACTAATCCTTGTAATATCGACAAACATTTCTGATCCCAAAACACACTTAATTCCACTATCGCAAGTCACTGCTCCCCTGTTTACTAATACCTCATATGAAGCTAATCTGAATCATGTACTCATTTAAAGTCTTCCACACCATTGACCTCATCATCATCTGAACTATTTCTCAATATGTCACAAACATAAGTCACAAACATAACAAGTACCTATACCAAATTTCTCAGTCCTTTACATCTGACAATCTCTAACACAACACTACTCCTCCCTGACACACTATTTCTGCTGTAACTCTATGACACTGTTGCCCCCATATCAAATTCTATTTACACATATACACTTCCACTGCTCTATACCTATCTCTACTGATCCTCTACTTCACTAAAAACACCTTCATCACACTAAATTATATCTCTCTCAGAAAACAACTCTACCTTTACCGAATACCACAACTAAACTTACCAATTCTTTCTTAACTTTCACTGCTAACCAAACCAACCACTAATAGCCGCCAACCTCACAATCACATACACACAATTTACACACCAAAAACACGTGTGAAAACCACAGGCTTACTATCAGCAGTGGACATTAAACCATATTTTGGGACATTGTAACCTTAATAATGTCTTTCCATATTCTCACTGGACCATGCTCTGATACCAACTATAGCGACCCTGAATACTTATGCCCAATAAGGCTCCATATCCATGCCGCCTCTCACGAATGGACCAAAGTCTCGCAAGGGATATCTCACACAAGTGTCCAGTAAGAATAAAAAAAAACCACAAGAGTATAATATACAAGAAAGTACATGTACATATACTCATTTACAACAATTTACATTGTTACACTACATCATTACATGTCCAAGAGAAAAGTACAACTACTTGAGACATACCCCGAGGGAGCAAAGCTCACACAGCTACAACAACAACAACCCTACTGTTGGTGGTACAAGTCTGCCACAATACTTCTGCAAGCCAAACCCACGACTAACCCTGAAAAGTACTGTAAGGGAGTAAGCCTCAACAAGTCACAGGCTCAATAGAGACCTCCCAAAAACAACAACAAGACTAGTACCACAACACAAGAACTGAGAGCTCAACCCTCAAGGGTCTCACTAGCAACATTAGTAGCAAACTACAACATATTCACAATAAACATAATTAAACCGCAATAAGCCTTAAACACACTAGCTAATCACAACTCACAGCACATAAAGGAAACCACAGGACTAGTGCAAGACACCAGTCTACCACATTAACCGACAAGTAAATCGTTAGCCATACAGACCAACCACAAACGAAAGACAACAGGATTGGTGGCCAAGGGCCAATCCATCACACACTGTAGTACATAAAAGGGTAAAACCACAACAAGTGGAAGGTCACATGACACAACCTCCACAGAAATCCGATCCACCTCAACACCTGAAAAGGGTAGCACACCACGTACCACAACAACCAACTACCCACGAAGGGTACAAGTACCTAAAGCCACAAGGTACCATAAGTAAACCACAACCGGAGAGTCACCTCTCACAACCACAACCCCTGGAAAGCTCAAGTCAGAAGGAACGACACCACCACACGGGTAAAGATTACTGGTTCATGATGTCAGTATCCAACCTGGACACACAACATAAGAACGACCTCTCAGTCTCACAGTCAAGAACGTAAGGTCCAACTACCGCTCCACAACCATACTGAAAAACCAAAGAATTGTGGAGACCAACCAACACCACACCTGCAGACCACACAATTGCAGGCCCATGCTTGGCACCTTTAGAGACTTTGGCCTGAGCTTCCTAAAGTGAGGCACTGGAAACATAGGACTAGCTGGGGCCCAGTACGTCTACTGATGTCTGTACCCCCAACCACGAGCGCGCTACAAGCGACCAAACACAACCACTCACAAGTCACTATCCCACTGCCACCTTTCCCTCAACCGGACGTATAACTCAAACAAAGGAGTGAGGGTGTCCAGGAAAATGACACAGACTTCTACAGTACACACAGTACTGAGACAAAACCCCAAGCACAACGTGCCTAGCTCACATAGAACCTAGGGTACCTGACTATAGAGGCATTCTACAATAGGCATCGGACCACCAAACTCAGCAAACACACAAGCCACGTCGAATACTGAACATACTTATAAAACTTGTATTCATAAACCATGATATTACACATTCTATGATTTCTTGTCATTGGTCATTATCTGACCTTCATTGCACCTACACAACCATACCATTACTATACACATAAACCACATAACTACTACAAGCTGAACAATAATACAAATAAACATAACCGACTAATTAACCACAATTTGAACCATTAATCCTAAGTCATACTTTACTACCATCAATCATGCGTAAACATCTTAAAACATCACTAAATAACCAAGGCTAGGCCCATATAGAACCTTCATTGCCCAAAATTCTCATAGCATTCCTTGGAATTAAGAACGCGACGGTGACAGCCGTCGCCTTCAAAGATGCGGCGACCTGACCGGTCTCGACAACAAGCAAAATGCGACAGGACCCAGTGTTGCGACATAAACGTGACGGCCCAACACATCTCTATCTCACTAATTGATAACACCAATCGATACACCAATCGGTAACCCTAAACACGACAAACCATATTCTCACTGGACCATGCTATGATACCAACTATAGCGAACCTGAATACTTATGCCCAATAAGGCTCCATATCCATGCCGCCTCTCACGAATGGACCGAAGTCTCGCAAGGGATATCTCACACAAGTGTCCAGTAAGAATAAAAAAAAACCACAAGAGTATAATATACAAGAAAGTACATGTACATATACTCATTTACCACAATTTACATTGTTCCACTACATCATTACATGTCCAAGAGAAAAGTACAACTACTTGAGGCATACCCCGAGGGAGCAAAGCTCACACAACTACAACAACAACAACCCTACTGTTGGTGGTACAAGTCTGCCACAATACTTCTACAAGCCAAACCCACGACTAACCCTGAAAAGAATTGTAAGGGAGTAAGCCTCAACAAGTCACAGGCTCAATAGGGACCTCCCAAAAACAACAACAAGACTAGTACCACAACACAAGAACTGAGAGCTCAACCCTCAAGGGTCTCACTAGCAACATTAGTAGCAAACTACAACATATTCACAATAAACATAATTAAACCGCAATAAACCTTAAACACACTAGCTAATCACAACTCACAGCACATAAAGGAAACCACAGGACTAGTGCATAGACACCAGTCTACCACATTAACCGACAAGTAAACTGTTAGCCATACAGACCAACCACACAAACAAAAGACAACAGGATTGGTGGCCAAGGGCCAATCCATCACACATTGTAGTACATAAAAGGGTAAAACCACAACAAGTGGAAGGTCACATGACACAACCTCCACAGAAATCTGATCCACCTCAACACCTGAAAAGGGTAGCACACCACGTACCACAACAACCAACTACCCACGAAGGGTACAAGTACCTAAAGCCACAAGGTACCATAAGTAAACCACAACTGGAGAGTCACCTCTCACAACCACAACCCCTGGAAAGCTCAAGTCAGAAGGAACGACACCACCACACGGGTAAAGATTACTGGTTCATGATGTCAGTATCCAACCTGGATACACAACATAAGAACGGCCTCTCAATCTCACAGTCAAGGACGTAAGGTCCAACTACCGCTCCACAACCACACTGAAAAGCCAAAGAATTGTGGAGACCAACCAACACCACACCTGCAGACCACACAATTGCAGGCCCATGCTTGGCACCTTTAGAGACTTTGGCCTGAGCTCCCTAAAGTGAGGCACTGGAAACATAGGACTAGTTGGGGCCCAGTATGTCTACTGATGTCTGTACCCCCAACCACGAGCGCGCTACAAGCGACCAAACACAACCACTCACAAGTCACTATCCCACTGCCACCTTTCCCTCAACCGGACGTACAACTCAAACAAAGGAGTGAGGGTGTCCAGGAAGATGACACAGACTTCTACAGTACACACAGTACTGAGACAAAACCCCAAGCATAACGTGCCTAGCTCACATAGAACCTAGGGTACCTGACTATAGAGGCATTCTAGAATAGGCGTCGGACCACCAAACTCAGCAAACACACAAGCCACGTCGAATACTTAACATACTTATAAAACTTGTATTCATAAACCACGATATTACACATTCTACGATTGCTTGTCATTGGTCATTATCTGACCTTCATTGCACCTACACAACCATACCATTACTATACACATAAACCACATAACTACTACAAGCTGAACAATAATACATAATAAACATAACTAACCAATTAACCACAATTTGAACCATTAATCCTAAGTCATACTTTACTACCATCAACCATGCGTAAACATCTTAAAACATCACTAAATAACCAAGGCTAGGCTCATATAGAACCCTAATTGCCCAAAATCTCATAGCATTCCTTGGAATTAAGAACGCGACGGTGACATCCGTCGCCTTCAAAGACGCGGTGACCTGACCGGTCTCGACAACAAGCAAAATGCCACAGGACCTAGTGTTGCGACATAAACGCGACGGCCCAACACGTCGCTATCTCACCAATTGATAACACCAATCGGTAACCCTAAACACGACAAACCATAGTGACAGGTTCACAAAAAGAATGCAACAAGACAACCTGTCATGTACAGAACGTGATGGTTCGACCCGTTGCCTTATCAGGCAGATAGCCAAACCCTTCTTCCTCCTCCAGAAAACCATTCACACATCATTTAAACTAAACTTTAAATCTCTAAAATGAAGGGTATACCATGGCACACCATTATAACATGATTTACAAACTTCCAATCATTCAAACAATACAAAACAAAGGGGAAGTCTCTCTACCAACGCGAAAAACATGAAGAATGCCACATCGCCAGTGTATCCACGCTCCGGATGCCCTCCTCGCATGGAAACCGCGCCAAACCAACATTTCCCAAGCCGAAATCGCCGTAGCAAGCCATTCCCTGGCCGAGCAGAGCTTCATGCTCTGTTTGGCCGAAGAACCAAACTTAATCCAATCAGAAGCAAGAACGCGACGTAGGTACCCGTCGCCTTCAAAACGTGATAGATCTAACCATCGCCTTCATAAACCCGGCATGCCACGTATCAGAAAGGCAGTGCAGAGAGCGCGACGCAGGAGACTGTCACGTTCAAAATGCGATGCTCCACCCTGTCGCGTTCATAACTAGTGAACTTGTGGGATATTTGGGTCTAGATTTTTGGCCCACAACACCCACGCCATGCACGGGAACCACAACTAAAGCTCAATGACCACACATTAGCGAGGAGCACCGCACACAAATCATTAAACTCGAATCCAAGCAGCTATAACGCTACAGCGATGCCTAGTACAAGATTGTGGATCATAAAATAGATGGAAATAAAATGCCTCCCGTGGGGAGGGGATGTGGAGAACCCACGGGAAGGTGCTGATAAGCACAAAAGAGGATTGGAATGGTTTAGATGAGGGGGGTATAGGTAGTCCCTTGGTCTTTAGCCTTGCCTTGCGTTTAAATATTTGCTTGGGAGTTGGCTTTTGAGCCCTCATATATTTCCTTACATAGCGTGCTCAGTAGGCTGATGGCCTAGCTCTTCTCACATGAATTGGTTGGCTCTCAATGATAGGAGGATTGTTGACTTCCATAGGAGTTTCAAGCAATAGTGGCAACTCTCTTGGAATGTAATTGAAGAAAAGAGTGGGGAATTCCACTGGTAGAGTTGGAAGCAACAATGAAGGGACCATGCCCAAGATTGTAAATTATTTTAAAAGGAAAGGGACAAGTGCCCTTGGGTAATTGAATGTGCCAAGGATTTGGCTTTAGAGTGTGTAAGCACAATTTTAATAGTTGACCCCTTCACTTGAGTAGGAAGGTTCACAACAACTGTGTGAGGGGTCATGAGAGCGTGGAGGGAGAATTTCCCTATGAGCATTTCGAGCTGAACACAGTTGGCAACTGGGATGATTGGCATAGTATTAGAGGGCCTCTTGATGGCCAAGAGTGGAAGGGAGGACTTCCTCTCAGTGAATACGCCCGGTATGCTGACAATGATCGGCATGCATGGAATATAATCTTGGATTTTGAGAAGCATGCCCAATCCCGGGTCTTCCTTCTTCTACTGACTTTGTCCATGGTTGTTTGCACCCGCTCCGTTGGATGGGGGTGGATGTGATGGATGGAGTGGTAGGTTGTATAGCTGGTGGAGGTGTAATAGGTAATAGAGGGAGTACTTGCTCAGGTTCAATGGTCAATATAGGTGGAGGTGTAATGATGGGTTTAATGGTGGGAGTAATGGTTGATGAAGGCTTAATAATGGAAGGGATAATTGGTAGTGGAGGTTTAACAATGGGTGGTTTAATGATGGCGGATGGTAATGAGGGGGGAGTTGGTAAATGGCGTACAAAGATGACCTTGGAAGGTTCATCGTCATAACACCAAGTGGTTTCGTGGAGGGGTTCTAAATTGACAACATCAGCCTGAGCAATAGGATGTGGTAGAGGTGGAGGTTGTTGTGGAGGTAATGGTTGTTGTGGTGGAGGAATAAATACGGCAATAGGAATGGGTGCAACATAGACTGCTGAAGCTTCTTCATTGATTGAGGCATTGATTGGCTCTGTTGGAGATTGTTGAGTCCGAGAAGGATGAATCAATGGACGCCTGGTGGAGGCATGCTATGGTAAATGGGTGTGTATGAAGGCATATGTGGAGTGGATGTTTGGTGAAGTGGATGGTGGATGGCGTCCACTGATCCATCGTACTTCAGACCTTGCTTGAATAAATCTATAATTGGGGAGTCTATTAAATGTGTTTGAATGTAACATCCCCTCTCATAGAGCTCGTCCATTGTATCAAGTTTGTTCATGGCCAAGATGTGCTTGAACCTAGGAGTAGAGTTTGAAATGATGATTTTGATTTGCTCTGACTCCGAGAGTGCTTGTTGCAATCTTAAAGCCATGGACCTCCAATGGTCAACAAATTGGACAAATTCCTCATCAGGCCTTATCTTATCAGACGCTAGATCCGTGATGGAGAGAGATGGGTTGATGCGGTCTTTGTACCTTGAAGGAATTTCTTATGTAAGATGTGGAAATCCCCTGCCTCTCTTGGCTCTAAGGAGTAAAATCATTCAAGTGTAGGGCCGTCAAGAGATTTCCTGAATAGGAATGTCATTGTAAGAGGGTCACGTTGCCAACGTGAAGACTCATAGAGAAATTCTTTAACATGAATAAATGGATTGCCCGTGCCATTGTACAATCGGTACGACAACATCTCCAAGGGATGTATATGAATTTTAGGGAGAACCAACATGGCGGCAACGGGGTCACCTGTGGAGTTAGAGAGCTTGTTGATTTGTTTCTCCAATTGGTTCAATTTATGGAGAAGAGCTTGTTGAGTTGATGGGTTTTGCCGTTGGGCATGTGAGGATGTACATGAGAGAGGCCGTGAATAAGTGGGCCTTCCCAAGGGTTGGTCCGTACAGACCGGAGCTTGGGAGCTAAAAGGGACAGAGGGCCAAGGTGAAGGATGTACAGGAGGGGGTGACGAAGTCGCCGGAATATACAAGGATGGGTGCCTTTTGGGAGAAGGAGAGGGAGGAGGAGTCACACCCTCAACCAAATATTGAATGAGGTTAAGTTGTTGATGGGTGAGTTGATCTATTGCATTCAAGACACTTTGTAGATTGGAATCATGGCGGGGAGAAGGCTCTCTCCGGGTGATGGGAGTTAAATGTGAGGGGATATCAAATTGGTTAGCACACAATGTGCGCACATAACCATAAGATGTTGATGTATGTCCCTCACGGTGGTGAGATGGATGGACATGGGATTGAAAAGATTGGCCATCTAACTTATCCTCATAGTCCACATTAAAATAAGCATGATGTGAGTCCATTTTTACAAGGCTAACAAACACACAAGTTGAACAAGAATATAAATCAATCAATATGGTTCAAACAAGTTATGATGTTTAACGCTTGTATTTTAGGAGTTTCTCTCAATTAATTAAACGGGTTTGAGAATAATGACACTCTAAGTGAGATATTAGTTGTATGGATTTGGATATCTCGGGATGCAACTAAAATCACCTCTCACCATGCAATGGGATATCAAAACCTGGGTCTTCAGGATAATACAACCTGCTCAGTCCACCGTGAGGGAATCCACATGGTACGGAGACTTACAAAGGTCTTGGTAAAGGTATTCTAGTCCAATGAAATGGAATGCCCAAAGGAGAGGTCGCCCTTACCAAGAAGGTGTGTGGAGCCTAAGAGATGGGGGAAGGAGGTCCCCCAACAAAGATGGAATGCTCTGTATGCAACAAATAATAATACAAGTGTTCTAGACAGCAAAGAAGTCACGCTCTATCTTTAGTCAGAAATGTGATGGACATAGCCGTCGCCTCTCAAGATGTAAATCACGTCTAGTCACCCGATCATAGATCTGAGAGCCTCAGGAGGCTGCCAGAGCCGCGTCTAGTCCCTATGGACAGACTGCAGGAAAAATGCAGTGACTTAAGCCGTTGCAGAACAAATGAAATTGAGACCAGATAACTGGACGCGTACAGGACACTGAACCGTGACCACTATGTTGGTCGCGAATTCAGAAGGCAACTCGAGAATAAAAATGAAAGCAATAAACAAGAAGATATGTACAAACAATCAAACACACACAATGCTCAACATGCAGCAAGATATGAAGTAGGGAGAAAAGAACACAATCTCAAATATGCATGGATCAACTCATCATTTTTTTTATTTCTCAAATTTTCTTTGAGATCTACAATTGGCTAATCACTCGGAACAAAAGAGGGGAGGAAAAGAAGGAGAGGCACACGAGGGTTCCAAGGAAAGGGTGCCACGTGGGGCACGATGGAGTGGGTAATCAAAGAAAGACGAAAAAAAGTCCCACCGTGATCGCCAATTTGTAGATCGTACTTTTTCGTTCTTGCGAACTATGAAGCACTACAAGGAAAATAATGAGAAAATAGGGAAAAATAAAAAGGTGGAGCACAACTCCTTGATGTGATCGTAATTGCCAGACACACGAGGATGTCGAAGGAGGTGTAGTAAATGCAGAAGGAGATGATCGCGAGAAATACCTTTGAGCGGGGAGATTACGTGGAAACGATTATGGGTCTGCTTCTTCTTCTATGAGCACGACTGGCCGTTGTAGAAGGCTCTTTCTTGATGATTACCATTGCAAAACAACATAATAAAAGAGAGGATTAGCCAAAGAGCATGCAATATCAATTCTTAAATAAACAAAATAGCTTGAAGAACGACACACCTTTTGTGATGTTTAAAACCCCTAGAAAATAGGTGTGATGTGTGTGCATGCATGAAGTGTGTGTGTTGATTGAAGTGTTGATTGGAGATGATTAAGGATAGAGAATACAAAGGGATGGACAACATCCACGTTGGGGCTTGGAGGAGGAGAGTATGTGCATGAATAGTTGAATAAAGAAATATGAACAAGAAGGAGAAGAGGGAGGTGCTTCCCCTTTGTGGATGGATGGCGCAGCTTGCTTGCTGTTGGAGCTTGATGAAGCTTGGATGAAGAAGAGGCGTTGGTGATGCTGCTTCTGCTGCTGGTTGATGTGGAGAAGAGAGGCGTTGAAGACTTGAGGTGGCAGTCCGGTAGGGCTTCACCTTGATATTAGACTCACTGGTCGTGGGAATTGTCTGGGGTCTCCAACCTTTTGGGACGACGAGACATGGAGTGTATATATAGGAGATAGGCTCAAAGTCTGAGGTGGACAATAATTGTGAATCGCGACTGACACAGTGGTCGCACTTAAAGTTGAATCACAACGACCTTGATGGATGCGTTCAAGGAATTTGCAATTAGAATTGGATTATGACCCTTAATCACGATGGACATGATCGACGTGTTTATGAATTTTCAATTTTTGTTTATGGAAATTTGCCAAAAGTCAAATATAGAAATTTGAATCGTGATAGGGATACTGGACATGTTTCAGAAAAGGCAACAAGCATTTCCAAAAATGAAATAAGAAAATTCTTCAGAAATATGGAAATTCATAATTGCGATGTACATATCCGATACGTTTAAGGCAATCGATGCAAGACAATCGATTGATGGTCAACAATCAATCTGAATCGCGATGATTGGGTCCGACACATTAATGACCAATCAATATAGAATCGCGACGGTACGACACGATGCGTTTAGGATCAATCGATAGAGACCAATTGATTGTTGGTCAGCAATCGATATGAATCGTGATGGTTTGGCCCGACATGTTTAAGATCAATCGATTATTCTCCATCAGTCAATGTATAATCTCGACCACTATAATCGTCGCGATTTAGCATTCTTTTCCAAACCTTCAACAAGCTGGGAAAATAAAGGGGAAGCACTAGGAGATAGGGGGAGAGATGGGGGAGACCCTAAATAATGGGGACAATACCCTTACAAGGCAACAAGAGAGCCATTTGTGATATTATGACGTAATTTGAAATTTACCTACGATGATGTCAAATTTAGCGTGCCTACAGAAACGACGTGCTGATACTGCTTCTTGTTGGGGCCACCTGGGGGACGTTGCACAAGAAGGGTCTCCAAACTCCAGACTTGGCGGAGGCGGAGGTGCAGGGGGGGGGGGGATTTGTGCCGATTTGGGGGGCTGGTTATTGGTGGTTAACGGGCTTATTTGGGGTAACGAGGGGGAAGTCTGGGGTTATATTATCTGTATATATGTTATTATGTCGGATTATATGGATTGGTTCGGTTTTCTCAAATGGAAAATCAAACCAACAATGCAAAACGGGTCAGTTCGATTAGGAAAATCGAGCAGCATCATCGACGGCCTGATCTAAACAGGCTTTCTTGGTTCGGTTTGGATCGGGTTGTCGGTTCGGATGGGTTTCTGCACACCCCTAGATGTCGGTCATTATGTGGGAAAGCCTCACCCACCTAGACTTCAGTTTTTGGAAGGTTGCTATTATGTCAGAGTAGTCTGACTTTGAAGTAGATACCATGGAACCTGCTCGGCTTATGACAGATGCTAGTCATCTTAAGTTTGACTGTGACGGCTACAACATTTTGAACCCTTGGGATAAGCATTTGGTCTACTTTCTTTCCAGCTTCAACATCGGTGGAAAGCTTGATATTATATAGGTTGAAGATTTGATACTGGTTGGTAGAGAGAGAGCTTAGTCTGAAGCTGCTTTGGAGCCGAGCCAATGTATAGGCTGGGTGTGTCGAGGTGTTGGGATGCCGTTTTGGGCTTAGCAGAGCTCACTCCTGAGTCCTGATGAAGGCAAATTTCAGCAGTCATGTCAATAGAGAAAAACCTTCCTTTGGCTTCTCGGGGAGGCACCTTTTGTCATGGATTGCCTAGCCATCTGCTTCAAACATCAACTAACAGCCAAGTGGTTTGGAGATATAAAGTTTTTCAGCTCTCACAGCTTCAGAGAAGGTGCCATTGAGTTCATGGAATATGTGCTCCATCATTATAGGGTGTTTGGAAGTAGTTTTTTTTTTAAAATGATTTCTATCTAAAAATTAACGACGTCTTTGCTTTCTACTAAAATTTTAAAATTATAAAAAAGTGATCTTATCTGTTTGGTAAGAAGTGTTTTTTTTTTATTTGTTTAAAGACCGGTGGGCTGGGGGGGGGGAGAGAGAGAGAGAGGAGGAGGTGGGGACGCAGGGGGGGCACCGGGAAGGAGAAGGGGAGGGGGACACCGGTGGGGGTGGGGGTGGACGCAGGGGGGAGGGGAGGGGGCGCAGGGGGAGGGGAGGGGGGCGCCGGTGGGTTGGGGGGGCACTAGGAGGAGGTGGGACGCAGGGGGGGGGGGGGGGGGGGGGGGGAGGGGAGGGGGGCGCCGGTGGGCTGGGGGGGGCACCGGAAGGAGGTGGGAAGCAGGGGAGCGCCGGTGGGTTGGGGGGGGGGGGGAGGAGGTGGGTGGGACGCAAGGGGGGGCACCGGTGGGGGAGGGGAGGGGGGCGCCGGCGGGTGGGGGGGGGGGGAGGAGGTGGGTGGGACGCGGGGGGGGGGGGGGGGGGGGGGGGGGGGGGGGGGGGGGGGGGGGGGGGGGGTGGGGGGGGGAGGAGGAGGTGGGACACAGGGGGGGCGCCGGTGGGGGAGGGGAGGGGGGCGCCGGTGGGCTGGGGGGGTGACTTTTTCTGTTTTTAAAATAAAAATAAGGTGGCACTTGTTTTTTTTTTGAAAGAGATTTACAAAGGACAAAAGTTCTTCCCTAAAAAAAAAATTGCCTACCAAACATATCTTTGTATTTGATCTCTTTTTTTTTTTTAAATTTAGAGAAAAAAGAGGTAAAAAACTGTAACCAAACACCCTATTATGCACTCATCTTAATATCGACTGGGGTATACCACAGTATTCATGCTTCTAGGTTCAGATATCCTTTGTCGAAGGGTCTTTGTTGTGGTACGATAGAAGTTTTCAACACTAAGTATAATGCTTTCTACACCACTGGGGGTGAGACTTATGGAGCCCGTATCAGCTAAGCGGCCTGCCTTTGGATGGTGAACCATATGAAGAAATATGCCTTCCTGACACCATGAAAGATGAGGCTGATGGCGAAGGGCAATACAACATTAGATACTCCTATCGGTACCTGATGAAAGTGTTGGAGGAGCTTTTCTTATCATATCATGAGGAGGCCTTGGACTTCTTCGAGAAAGAAATTAGGGAAGGGACTTATCTATATCATGAGTACGTATGGTTGAAGAAGTATTTCTTTTAGCACTGATTTGATGTATGATGATTTCCCTACAATTGGCATTGTTGAAGCCAAGGTGAAAAAGCGAGGTCACAGGAAGTTTGCAATTCTTGAGGTAGTATACGTACAAGGGGATCAGTTGAGACCAAACCCAACTGGGTAGACCTACATGTGACCCACTATGTTACATTTCTAAGCTTTGTTCTTTTGCCTTGCATATGGGGATGAGTCTGCATGTGATAAGGCCAGACGTCATTTATCCCAGCCTGCCAGATAACTTGGGGTATTAGATTGTCATTGTGCCCACAGTAGCATTATGCTTGACCAACTGGGAGAGATTTGCATGCAGGAGCCAAAACCTTTAAAGTAGACAGTTTGTACACATTTTGCTGAGTTGACCGTCCAATCCTCGCGGATGGTTCCTCAGATGATAGAACCTGGGTTCTTGTTCCTCATAGCTCTTTGCTTTGACAACAATTCCGACTGTCGACTGATCTCCCAAAAGTATTCATTTTTGGAGCCAGGCGACGATTCAACACCCCTAGTGATCAACAGATTCAGGGAATGCCGATCGAGATGACTGTGTAACAGAAGAGTAGTATATATCCACCCAACAACTAGCAATTAGAAAATGATTAATTAGATCCCTCTTGGAACCGGAGTAAGGGATTGGGCTGTTGCTATCTGGCCCAGCAGAAGCCACCTGAATCTGGAGCCATACTATATATGGACTTGGTGCTTTGGCTGAAATTTTGGGGGTATCCCTTCAGCATCAACACAGTTGTTTCTTTGCCATTGACGAGCGCATGCGGCTTCGCCTATGTTTGGTGGGACTATTTTCATCCCCACGATTCTTCCATTTTCCGAGTTGGTCGATTCCACAGCTGATTACATTAAATGGTGGAATACTTTATGGGGCCATGCATGAAGGCTGGGTGCTGGGATGAGGCCGAGGGGTAATTAAGTCCTGTCCTGTGACGTACGTACAAGACTCACATTAATACATTTGATATTGACTTGTAGGCTCATTTGGGGCTAGACTTGTACTGATCAGGAAGTTGCCACGTACATATATAGCAGCCAAAGAAGAAATTGAGGTAAGAGAGTCATACCGCTTTCTCCCCTACTTATTTGATGATTCTTTCTTGTCCCACCTTACAAGCTTAGGTATATGGCAAGTTCATCTCAACAAGCTTTGCCTCTTTACCCTCTCCCAGTGGAAGAGGTTACAAACATTGGCTGGAGTCCCAGAGTAGATAGGGATCGCCCCTACCGGCCGGTCTTTCATTAAGAAAGTTGATCATTATAGCCAGACCGGCCACTTGGATTTTCATTCGGTGAGATTTTTTGAATAAAGAGCTCCACAGTTCTTTCAAATTTGTTGTAGATGGCTGGGGCATCGATCGACCACTTGAGTTATCATTTGACTGCTCGAAGACACATGGACGTGGCTTATAATTATTTGGTGGAGTCCTGTGGCACAATTGATATAACAGCCGCCTCGTTGGATTATTGGCCCATTTTGCCCTTTTATGACGACCCAGTTGTCTGCTACCCATTTAGTAATGTTTTATGTTTTTATATCTATTGACTTGACTTTATGACATATGACTCTTTTTTTTTTTTTTTATGATGTAGATAAGCTAGATAAACAAAAATTGAATGGGTACAGGAGGATATTAAGTGGGGCAGCCAAGCCCACCTTTCTTGAGCCAGAGAAAGCTGATGCATCAATTTCGGCTTTCACTGCCCAAGCTCCAGTTCCTTCGCCTTCCGAGGTTGGGAACTGGGAAGGCTATAAAGAAAGCAAAGGGGGGCCTGTGTGGTAAAATGACAGAAAACTGAGGCAGTCGGTCCAATTGCCTCCACTACTCCCACTAGCCTAACATTATCTTGCCCAGATGAAAGCTGAACATGTCTCTGGTAACTAGTATTTCCTTTGATTTCGCTGTTGCATTGTTAATACACTGCTTGCATCTTTACTTTGTTTTCTCTTGACTTTTCCGGTCGTGCTGCCAATCAACCTCCCCCCAAAGGTTCAAAAGTATTGACTGTAATACGTACCCTAGTAATTTAAAAATAAAATAAATAATAATAATAATATATTGAATCAAAAATATAAGTTCAAAATAATGGAATAACGAGATTACTATTGAATTGACAATATCCATTAATTTCAAAAAGGGAATCCCCATAAATTAAAACCCATTAAGCAAAAATAAGTGATGGGCTTTAATAAATGATTCATATAAGAGTTATTGGGCCAAAATAGGAGTTTCAAAAGATACAATAAAAGAAAATACTATAAAATTCGTAACTCCATTATTTTCTAATTAAAAATAGGGGCAATCTCCATAAATTAAAATCCAATAAGCTAAAAACAAGTGATGGGTTTAACTAATGGGTCCATACATGAGCTATTGGGCCAAAAACAAAAGTCCAATTGATGGATTAAAGATAAATAGGTCAAAATTTGTAATAAAATTATTAATAAATTAAAAAGGGTGGTCAAGTTAATCACTAATATGACTCATATATATCCAAAATAGACTCCTAACACTAGCCTAAATTGTTAGCCATGGAACTAGAGCCCACCCTAAGCCAAATAGAAGGATAAATGCAAGGAAAAGTCAAGATAAATATGGAAATTCGAAGTTGGAGGAAGAGTTAGAGTTTTAGAAGAACTCTTCAACCCTAGACCTACAAAACACCTCAATCTCGTCCCTGACCAACCCTAATGTTCATCTGAAGTCTCTTGAATGTGGGAAGGAGGCCAAAGGACGAGAGATTCGTAAAGAATGAGACTTGAAAGGGAGCATCTTCCCGTTCTTCGTGTTCTTGCCCTAGAATCTTAAAGAGCTCAAAGGTAGGCAATATCTCAAGCAAAACCTAATTACTCTCAACCATAGATAGTCCACGATTCCAGCAACAAAAGCCCCATGTTTTCCCAATTTCTATCATGCCATTTGTGAGTATATCATGCCCAAAGTTCGGCCCTTGACATGTACCCGAGCCCTCTTGTTTAATCTCAAACTCCATGAAATCTATGTCTATTTACTTGATTCATATTTCTATCATGTTTAGAATCCTGTTACCAACGTTTTTAAAGTGATTTTATGGATTTTCATGTTGTATACATCGAGATATAAGAGTACTATTTAAGACCTATTTTCTAGGCATTCTCAGCTTGAGAACGCGCTGCCCTCATGCGGCGCGACCAAGTCGCGTCCCCCCGATGCGGCACGACACAACATGAAGATCGCAAGGGTCACGTCGACCATGACTTGAACGCGGTGTCCCAATCTGTCACGACCTGCTAATCACGTCAGCCCTGTCAACCCCCGACCCGATCACATCGGCCTGTCGGATTGCAACCCTAACGAATCGGCCCTTTTGGATGCGTCCTGAACGTGTCGGCCCGACCCGTTGCGACCATTTGATCATGTCGGCCTGTCAATCGCGACCTAACAACATCGCCCCGACCCATGGCAACAAGATCAAGGACGTCGCGTCGGCCTAGTGCGCCGCGACCTGAATGCGCCACTCGCCGATGTCACGACCTGATTGTGTTTTCCCAAAAACCCTAAATTCCATTAAATCTTGCTAATCCATGTTCTATAATCTTAGTTAAACCCCTGTAATGCTCTATGACAAACAGTAACATCATGTTAATTAATTTTCAATAATATCCACATGATTTTATTATTTAAAAGATATGTTCACGACTCACATATGCTATCTTTGATTCTCTCTCACATACACACACAAAACTTGAATTTTTGCCATGAGATCTTACAGAAACCACCTCCATAATATATCTGGTAATTAAGTGCAAATATTTCATGTTAATTTTCATATTATTTTAATAGACTTGTCTTTGTTTTATTCGCTTGATTTGGATACCGTTATCACCCTCCTCTACCTTCGAGCACTCAAGGCAAGATGGGCAAATGTTTTCTATACACACTTTTCTTAACTTGGATGGACTCTTCGTTGGGAATACTCTTGACTGGACTCGGTAATCCTTATTCAAGGCCTCTGTAAGACTCCTTGGCTTTGGCAGACGTCCATTGCCGACGAGCTGATTGTATTCTCAATACCTATAATACCCTTAGGGATCAACATGATCCAACGGCCTTAGATTTATCTCTTACTTTGAGATCATGCCAGACCTCTGGACTGTGTTTGTAGCACGATCAGTGGGCGGTTAGTGAATTCTACCAGACTGCCAGCACCAATCATACGTGTTGTGCAACTGTTACTATCGTCTGTTTTAACGTTGTTTTACATGCATTGACCTGTAGTTCTCATCTATTCCATGTTTTCTCATCTATTCACGTTCTCTCTACACTCTCATCTATTCTTCAATTACTCTCATCTATTATTGGTACTCTATTTGGCCATCTATTGATTGTCTAAGATAACAAAACATTACCAATGCCAGACAACATTATAAAAGGCCCGATCTGGTCCTGGGAGGTGCGCCCGAAAGTGCCATTTTCCTATGGGAGTTTAATGATTACGGTGTTCAGCATTACATCCAAGTGTCATACTATTTAGATTAATCGAAGACAATCAAACAATGTGTTATACTCTCTCTCGACTGTCTATGGACAACCAAAGTGCTATACTATCTCGATTAATGAAAGTCAATCAAAGTGATATACTATTTCGATTGATAAAAAAATCAATCAAAGTGCTATTTGCCCCAGTGGGTATTTACTTTCTATATGGCCAACTTCTCTCTCTTTGCTATACATGTTACATACTGTTTGCTTGACATTGACGTTTTACTTGATACCGATTTGCTATTACTATCTCGACTTTATTTGACTCTCTATCATTAGTTACTCTGCTCTTTAATGCATTAATCATTAAAAGCGTGCTTGGCTCATGAGATTTAAGTCTTACTGAGCGTTATCGCTCACCCTGCGTTATTTGTTATTATGTCTTAGGTAAGTCAGATGATGACGTTACACACATCAATGGGAAAGGACCAGAGTGATGAGCGACTTGGCGTCATATCGATGGAGTTACCCTAGTATAATAAAGTCTAGTTAGATATTTTGTTTAAATTTCCTTTCCAATGTGATGATGTCATTGAGCCCTATGTATTGGCTCTGAATTAGTGGTTGTAATAGTCTTTGTGAATTATAAATAAAATGAAGAGTTTATTCCAAGTATTGTTCATTTGATGCTCTGAATCACTTGACTGTCGTGCAATATACACTACTATATACTTTGCTCACGTCTCCCCAATTTATTATGCTGCTAAATTGGCGGGGCGTGACATTGACTCCTTCCCTTTTTACCCAGTAAGCTTATATCTACATTGCCCTTCATCCCATGCTTATATTGTCATGCTAACTTTGTGATTATCTTTCCCATATACATTGAAGATTTTTTTTACCATAGTTTTCAGAACGTAGGCACCTAGTAAGATGAGCGAGTCTCATTTAGTGAAGAGAAAGGCTTTTGCTACCCGTCCATCTTCCGCTAAGAAGCAGAAGGCTGATGTTACAATAGTGCAGCCGATTTGGTGGACCTTAGGATGCTTAGCGGTCCTCGGAAGAGTTTAGATGAAGCTTCTTTGGAAGATATTGTTAAAGAGCCTTCAGTTGTAAGTGCCAATCCTCTAGAAGCATCAGAGAGGAAGCAAACTCATGAATTTATAGTGGAGATCCCTACTCCCCCTCTCCCACAGGTGAAGACAATGTTGTTGAAGAGGTTTCTACTTTAGTTGTTTTGGTGGAGAAGATGGTTGAGACGATGTCAGAAATGTCGGCCACCTTGCCTTTAGGAGCAAGGTCATCCTCTGTAGTTGAGACTACAAGAGGTGTAGCTCAATAAGGCACTACTCCTGATATGGACACCATTTTTAAAGGTGTTGAGCTTTTAGAGGGGGCTCAGGCATCGCAGCTCCTGACTATCACTTCATGTGATTTCAACACTTACTCCTTTGACTTGACTATATGTGTCTCGTGTTGTTGCATGCTTTCCTCTCTTTATGTTCCATTGTTGGTGTTTTATTGATTTTATATCTTGCCTGTGTAGGACTTGGATATTCTAGAAAGCACATCGGCCCTTGTCCTTGCAGATATCGAGTGGCTTTTGGGATATGGACCATCTTTCACCATAGTCGTGCTCAACGGAAGCTAGACCTAGATACTACGGCCTATGTTAGTATGTTTGCTATATTTCTTTCAAACCCTCCCCCGTTGCCTTAATGCCATTATTGATGCTTGACTTCTTGCAAATATACTCAAGCAAGTACTTGCATCGACGGTCCCCATGGAGCCTAAAAACTTGAGTATAGGTTTTGCAGGTTCAGCATTCACAACTACATCATCTTCTTTGTGGATGTCGGTCTCTCTTTCGAAGCTTCCTCCATCTGCTACCAGGTCTAAGCTTGCTATTGCCACTTCAAGTGCTCAAGTAGCTACGGTGCAAACAAAGAGCACCGTGGTGACTCTTGAGGCACCTTGCTCGACGTTCCCTCTTCTTCTATGGCTGTTGAGGAGGATCTTTGGGCAGACATTGATAGTGTTGTGAACTTCTAGTTGCCTACCAGTAATCCGATCTTGTACATGCCAAATGAGGCCACAATCAAGCATCACCTGGAGTCTCTCAAGTTAATGGTTTCTTTGGACCAGAACTTGTCCTATGCTGCCCTGAAGACAATTGTGGAAAAGATAACTGATATGCTGCACTCTATGGGTAACCCACTACAAGGCTGGTCTCAACGTGTGCTACTACTTCTGAAATATGTCAATCGTAGAAATCACTTGAAAGCTCAACTACGATATCAATTGGCGGCCATAAAGATGCATAAGATGGAACACAAGCACCATCTAGTGGCAGTGGAAGCTGAGCTCAACCATCATCGAAGGGAGAAGATTAACAACCTCCGATCGTGTAGCCATGCTGAGGCATGGTGTTGTGTAGCTCGAGGCCGACCTTGTTTCTGTTAGGAAGGAGATTACTGCAACTGAGAAATCCGAGATCGAGTAGACCGAGGTTGTTACACTTAGTGAGGGTAGAGTTGCATCTATTCAAATAGAGCTGAAGAGATTTTGAGCATAGGAGGGGTGGTTGGAAGGCATGATCTGGTTCCCTTCAATCGACATTCTCCTCCTAAAGGAGATCTTTAGAGGCACCCAATGTACTTACTCTTTCTTCTTTTCTTTTCTTTTTTTGAAAGTCATACATCAGGGGGAATGTCCCCAAAACTGCATATGTAACCTTTTGATTAAATGACACATAATCATTTGGTTGAGCAATACAATTGTCCATGAGTTATTCTTGTATATCATTTCCTTTTCATTCATTTTTCACATTATCGACCAAGCGCCTTTTCGGGTTTTCACCAGATTTGACCCCCTCTTGCTTTTGCCTGCACACCCTTTTGAGTTTTCACATAGTGGGGTACCCATTTTTGTCCACGGTGCCCTTTTGGGTTTTCACACGATTATTATCCTGACGTTCTAATATTGTTGTTCATGTTGATTTATTGTACATGAAATATACTTTCTAGGGTGATTATTCTCTCATACTTGAACATCTTGTTCACTTTATATTCTAAATTGATTGGCAATTCTTGATCATCATGTTAGTCATGTTTCTTACTTGCATATCTTGTTCATAACATATAGCTTTAAAATGTTAATCACTTATATTTTCCCATGATGATGTAAATCCTACTAGGCAAGTGCACTCATACCTACCTTTTTGACATTTTAGATAATGAAGATCTTGAAGAAAAGAACCAAGCTAGCGAAGGGAATGAGTTAGAGCGAAAAGCGTGACCCAACTATAGAAGTCTTTATCATTAGTTTCATTCAAGAGTCTAGAATGATGTAGTAGGAAGTGAGGGAATTAAATAAAATGTAATTTTTCTTTTATTGAGTCACAGTCTTGTAAGTTTGGAGATTGAATTATGTGATAGCCATTGGAATTGAAATGAAATGAAGTGTTTTGGAGGTTATGATTATTGCTTCATTTTGTTATGTGATTGATAGATAGAGGCTTTTTTGTCAACTGTTCACGTCTCAATATCTTTCTACTACTATATTTGGGACGTGACAGTTTAGTTGTGTTAGAGCCGGTCTTTTAGATCCAAAGTTATATCAAGGTCTAGGCATTTTATGTAGCTACCCCAGATACTTATACCCAATAAGGCTTTATATCCAGACCCGTCTCCCGTGAATAGACCGTAGTCTCGCAAGGGGTATCTCACACAAGTGTCCAACAAGAATATAAAAGACAACCACAAGAGTATAAGATATAAGAAAGTACATGTAATCATACTCATTTACATTAAATTACACTGTCCCAATACATTATTACATGTCGAAGAGAAAAGTACAACTACCTAAGGCATACCCCGAGGGAGCAAAGCTCACACAACTACAACTCAACTGCTGGTGGTACAAGTCTGCCACAACGCTGCTGCAAGCCAAACCCACAGCCAACCCTGAAAAGAACTGGAGGGGAGTGAGCCTCAACAAGTCACAGGCTCAGTAGGGACCTCCCTAAAACAACACAAACCAGTAACAACAAGAAGGAACCGAGACCTCAAACCCAAGGGTCTTATTGGCAACACCGATAATAAAACTACAACATGTACACAATAAACATAATTAAACTGTAATAAACCATCAACACTCAAGCTAACACAACTTACACAAAGTAAAGGAAACAACTGTACTAGTATAGGAATACCAGTCCACCACAACAACCAATGAGTAAACCGCTAGCCACACAGGTCAACCATCAGCGAGAAGCAACAGGACTGTAGCCAAGAGCCAGTCCATCACACAACTCACAGTAACATACACATCATATGACTACCCAGAAAAGGGTAAAAACACAACAAGTGAAAGGTCATACAACTTGACCTCCATGGAAAATCAATCCACCTTAACACCTGAAAAGGCTGGAACACTATGTGCCCAAAAACGACCAACTACCCACGAAGGGTATAGGTACCTGAAACCATAAGGTACCACAACCGAAGAGTCACCACTCGCAACCACAACAACAGGAAAGCTCGAGTTGAAAGGAACGATGTCACCACGCGGGTAAAGACTACTGGTTCATGACACCAGTATCCAACCCGGTCAACACCACACAAGAACTACCTCTCAGTCTCGCAGTCAAGGACGAAAGGTCCAACTGCAGCTCCACAACCATACTATAAAGCCAAAAAACTATGGAGACCAACCAACACCACACCTGCAGACCACACAACTGTAGGCCTATGTCTGGCATCTTTAAAGACTCTGGCCTGAGCTCCCTAAAGTGAGGCACTGGAAACAAAGGACTAGCTGGGGCCTAATATGTCTACTGGTGTCCGTACCCTCAACCACGAGCGCGCCACAAGCGACCAAACACAACCACAACACACAAGTCGCTATCCCACTGCCGTCTTTCCCTCAGTCGGACGTACAACTTAAACACATGAGTGAGGGTGTCCAGAAAGACGACATAGAGCTCTATGGTAAACACAGTACCGGGACAAACCCCGAGCAACCTCATGCCTGCCTCACAATGAACATAGGGTATCTGATTAGAGAGGCATTCCAGAATAGGCGTCGGACCACCAAACTCGGCAACCACACAAGCCACATCGAATACTGAACATACACATTAAACTTATATACACAAACCATGATCAATCACATTCTAACTTGCTTGTCATTGGTCAACAAATGACCTCCATAGCAATAGCAAACCACCATGCATATAAACCGCATACCCTTAACATAATTAACATGATTAACATAATTAACATAACTCACTAATTAACCATAAACCAGTCCATTAATCCTATAACATGCTTTACTAACATTGAGACAACTTATAACATCTTAAAACATCCTCATATAACCAAGGCTAGGCCCTTACAGGACCTTCACTACCCACACAACATAACACACTTCAGAAAGTAAAACACAACGAACACCGAAGTCGCCTTCTAAATCGCGACAACCCCACCGGTCACGTCAACAAGATGAACACGACAGGGTCCAAGGTCGCGACATGAACGCGACAGCCCAACACGTTGCCACAAGCTCACCGACCCATCCGAACCCAAACCACGACGGAACAATCTGTCGCCTCTCCACCAATCGATACAGGAACTCATGAACGCGACTGGACAACCCGATGCCTTCAAGTCAATTGGATGCATGAACGCGACGTACACAAGTGACGTGTTCATACCAATCGATATGAACACATCAATCGGAAGAGAAACACAACAGACAAGCTCGTCGCATTATCATCATAACACGACGGCTCGACCCATCTCCTTCTCAGGCAGACAGTCGAACCCTCCTCTTTCTTCCAGAAATCCATTCCACACACCATTTAAACTAACATTTAATTCATTAAAACACAAGATATACTACCACACACTATCATAGCATGATTTGCTAAGCTCCAAAGCATTTAAATCAAACTAAAACATAAAGGAAGTCTCCCTACCAACTCGAAGAGTATGAAGAACGTGAAGAAAGCCACACCCCCGGCATGCCCATGCTCCGAACGCCCTCCTTGCGTGGACCCCGTGCCGGACCTGCCACAAGGAAGTCGAAATCGCCAAAAACCACTGCAGCAACCCTCTCCTCGGCCGGACAGAGCTTCCTCTACTCTGTCTATCCCAAAACCACCACTTTAAAACCAAAGTGCAAATTGCGACATAGGAAGACGTCGCGTTCATAACATATGAAATGCGACTAACTTCATAGTTGCCAATCGAAGCTCAAAGCGCCACACGTCACAAAGACAGTTTCAAGAATGCGATGTAGGTAGCCATCACATCACTAATTGCGACATACCAACCCGACCCGTTCAAAAACAACACAACAGTCGATCTGGCAGTCGATATGAAGAACGTGACATGGGACGCCATCGCGTTCAAAACGCGACGCCCTACCCCGTCGCCTTCTTCACCAGAAAACCTGTGGGCTATTTGGGCTAGAACCTCCATCCCACAACACCCACACCACGCAGGGGAACCTCAACCAAGGCTCAATGACCTCACATTGGCCTCGAGCACCACACCAGAACCATTAAACCTGGATCCGAATAGCCATGACGCTACATTTTAGGTCCTAAGGGCATTAGAGCTTAAATTTTCAACCTTAAGTTTATATGATCATGTCGTGAGGATTTAGGTTTCCTAGGCTACTTGTGTCTAGCACTAAGCTAGGTCTCCTATTAGCACCCAGTAAGTTGGGTAGAACCTAGGGGTGAGATAGTTCAAAGGATAATAAACTTATATCTATGATAAGTAACTTAGAGCATAATTGATTATTAATCTTGTAAGGCCCTCGAATTTGTTTGTCATTTTATTCTATTTTGTGTGAATTCATGTTTGTGTGTAACATATATATGCATATGTAGATATCTATGTACAATATTAGCTAGTGATACTTATGTGTGCATGTGTGTAAATAGGTTATAAATATCGTATGTTTGCATGTGTGATGGTGTGTATACTATACCACATATATTGCATGTATATATGTATGGGTTAAACATGGTTTTCTGCATGTTTTAAGCTCTGGCCGAAGGCCAAGTTGGCGTCAACATGGATGGACGCCTATGAGGAGTCAGCGTCCACCACGATGAACGCCAACTCTTAAGTAGGCGGCCATGGATGTGGACGTCTAGCTCTCTGAAACTCAGTGCACAGCAGACCCCGAAATTCCGGGGGCAAGCTACCTCAACCATTGGGGAGACGTCCCCAACGGCTCTCAAGCCTTCACATCAACCCCTGCGTGAGTTGAGAGGTCTCTCTCCTATAAACAAACCCCTTTTTGCAACCCCAGGACCCTCTCTTGGCTCTTTGCAAGGAGAAGGAGAGAAACCCTAAGCCCTGTGAGAAAACCTGAGCTTTGGGAGTTCAGATCCGGCGGTTTGGAGCTTCATCCGGCGATCTACAGCGACTAGAAGCTAGCTTGGACATAGGAGGAGGCTTCCCCAACCTCGGACTGGAAGCTACAACACCACAGGCGATGGAGTGAAGGTGTTTTGGAGGCTTCTTGGGACTGCCCAAGGAGAGCTTCATCGCCCATTTTCACCCCTTTGGAGATTTTACAATAGGCAAGTAACCCACCCACTTCGTCCATGTATGTGTCTAGGAGGTTTCTATCATTTTTATGAGATTTTATCATGTCCTGGATTCCCCCATTCTTCTTGTATTTGGAGCTCGGTCTGTCTTTCTGCACAGACCGGAACTTGACGGCAAGATCCCTTGCCGTAAAGCTCTTCGATTAGCGGCCAACGATATTGCCGTTAATCTCCTTTAACGACCAGACTATGCCGTTAAGTTCTTCAGGACAGAACAGTGAGCTGTTCTCTCCTCCTATATGATAAATTTCTAATGTATTTTCGCATGAGGATATATTGTAAACACTATATGTTATGTAATATGGTTAATGGAATGTGTTTGTGAGATCTTTATACTTTTCTGTGATTTATCTAAGTTGTTAGAATTATGTGAAATGCATGTGAAATAAAGATCATGGGTATGGTAGCTTACTGTTTGCATGATCCATGTGTAATTAGACTTCCATAAAATTTCCAAATGATGTAAATGCATGACAGTCTATGTCCCGAAAATTTGGGAATTTTCCCATGATTATGAAACTTGTTATAATTTCTGTATTAGAAAATAGAGAGCATGCCTAGATTGTTTTAAAACTTCGGAAAAATTCATGTTGTGCAAAAATTTCGGGAAAAAATTTCTGTGACATTATGAATGATAGGTACAGATCTGTGAATGGTCAAATCGAACATTCATATTATGTTCCATGATAAATTGAATTATAAATGGCATGAGATTGAATGTTTTAATTTCTGTAAATGTAATATGACTCAGAAAAATATGAAAATTTGCATGTGTGATCATAAACCAGAAATTAGTCTGTGGTTAAAATCTCATATTATTTGGATAACTGTAAAATGCTCTATGAAATTTCCAGGCGAAAATGAGTGTTCAACGCGTGCTAATATGAACATGGTTGATTATGTATGTTTCAACCTGGTTAGTGTAAGGTACTGAATGTTTGATTTCTGTCAACAGTAGCATCATGAATAGGAAAACAGAGCCATGTGTATAAGTGAGAGAATGTGAAGACGTGTATATCATGAGTAATATGTGTGTTAAAATCGGAATGTGTAATGTGTAAGAATGTGCCATGTGTGACACTGCTTCCATAGAGGGCCGTGGAACCGTACCATGGAAAAGTCCCCATGGGAAGGTTCAGTGTGTTAAGATCCTAAAGGCATTAGGATGAAATCCTGGAGGTGGACAAGTACCACTAGTTAGGGTGGAGACTTGTTCTCCCGGTCTGCGCAGTCCAAGAGTCGTCACTGTATTGCCTAGGTGGCGTCTATGTGTTATGTGTATGTGATGTGTCCTTCTAATGGTGGTTTGGACTATGTGTCGCGGCACTAAATTGTGAAATGTGAATGTGAATATGTGTAAACGTACAATGTGTGAAAAGAGAACTATGTGAATGAGTAATTATGCAAACATGTGGAACCAATATGTTAGATTGTGAAACTGTGATCCATGATATGTTAATGTGAAATAATGTTATAGCAGCAACCTTAAAGTGTATGAAATGATAGTGTGCATGTGCAAGAATGTGTAGAAACCATGATAGGAATGTTTCCTTTTATGCATGTGAGAATCCCATGTTAGTTGCTATCATGTTGCAGCTTAATGTGATTGAATGAGTAGTAAGCATGTGATAGGATATTATTTTGGAATGTCTTAAGTCATGTAACATATGTTTTAAGTTTTGTAGAAATATCAGGATAGGTTGTCTCTTATCAATGTACAAGCATGCTATATGTTTTGCTTCGTGAATTGGAATGTAGAACCTACTGTGATGTATGCATGAATGATGTGTATGGAGTTATTTGCTGAGTTTTTTAGACTCACTCCTTGCTTCGGCGTACAGGTTTGGTTGGTGACCCGACACCTTTGGAGGAGACAGTGGAGAGTGACTCTGAGCGTGGCGAGTAGCTTGGTGGAGTCGACGTTGTGACTTTTGCTTTCATAGTATGTAATGAGGCATTGTAATAGAACTATTATGTAATTGTGGACGAGCTATGTAATCTGATTCTAGCATTTTATTTATGTGGACTTTAGTTCTCTTAAAAATTTTATTTGAACCATGTATGTTAAATGTGGATGATGAAATGAAATGACAAGTAGTTCTTTTACTTACGCTACTCTGTATCTATATTTATGAGCATCTCAGCCATGTGTACTAGTGTTGGGTAAATGTCCTACTGTGATGACGTTCATTATACCGATGTGGGTTGGTATAATCGTACCGGTATAAAGAGGGTCGTCGCAAATCTTCTCTCAGGATCCTAATGATACCTAGAGATAGCAGCCAATTGTGGCCAGTGGCGCGATATGTAGAACACAATACAAGAGTTGACGTAGATGCTGCAGCAAGTCACGCAGGGTGGAGCTCGTGCTAGGACAGAAAAACTACATAGGAATTTCCAAGGAATGAATCCTCCCTAGTTTGATGGATCTCCAAACCTTAAGGAAGCTAAAAATTGGATGCACGAGATAGAACAAATGTTCAATGTAATGCAGTGTACGGACTAAGAAATGGTCCGACTGGCCACTTTTCAACTAGAACGCGATGCAAGGAATTGATGAGAGGCCACCAAAGCTACATTGCCTGGTAATCCCATTACTTAGACCACATTCATAGGTTATTTCAACAATAAATATTTCTCTGAAAATATTTCTGAGAAGAAAGCGGCTGAAATTGCTACTCTTAAGCAGGAAGGATCCTCAGTGGCAGAGTATGAAGCCAAATTCACTAGGTTGTCCCGCTATGCATCATACCTAGTCGGGACAGAGAAGATGAAGGCAAAAAGATTCCTAAATGGGTTCAAGCCTGTGTATATTCCCCTACTGGCATAAATGGACATTCAAATTTATAGCTAGATGGATAAACGATCTCAATTACTAGAAGATGCCATAGAGATTATACTACAAGAAAAAACGGGAATAGAGACCAAAATATTCGGTCTCTATTCGGTCCCTAAACTGCTCAGAGACCGAATAGTGACCGAATAGTGACCGAATTTGTCGGTCAAGAACTTCTGGTCACAAATCTGTGACCGCCTAAATTCGGTCCCTATTCGGTCACTAAATAGGGACCGAATAGGGACCGAATCAGGTCGGTCCCTATTTAGGGACCGAACTTATTCGGTCCCAATTCGGTCACTAAATAGGGACCGAATAGGGACCGAATCAGGTCGGTCCCTATTTAGGGACCGAACTTATTCGGTCCCAATTCGGTCCCTAAAATAGAGACCGAATAGGGACCGAATATTCGGTCCCTATTTAGGGACTGAACTGAGTCGGTCACTATTCGGTCCCTATTTTAGGGACCGAATGGGGACCGAATATTCGGTCCCTATTTAGGGACCGAACTGAGTTGGTCCCAATTCAGTCCCTAACAATAGGGACCGAATAGGGACCGAATAAAATCGGTCACTATTAGGGACCGAAATAATTCGGTCCCTATTCGGTCCCTATTTTAGGGACCGAACTTAGGTGGGGGCACCCCTCAGGATCAGGTCTTAATTGGACTTGAATATTTTTATTTGAGATGTTGGGAACGCGTGATTGATTGTGCAATAACGAGCTCTATTACTTACGACTGTTCATGGACAAACTGGGGCCATAGGAAACATTGTTCAACTCCAAATGTGGCCATCACAAACTATTCAAGCCCTCAGTAGATTCTAAATTACAAAACCTCAAAGGAAGAAAAAATAAAAACAAAACACAAGGAAAGAAAGAAAGTAAAGTTAGTGCGGGATTCTTCATCTCGCCCTCAGGGCTTCGTCCCACACAGAATATTGGCAACTTGGCGAGCGAAGTATGTGAGGATGATGTCTGCGCCGGCCCGTTTTATGCACATCAATGCCTCCATCATGACTTTCTCCTCATCGATCATTTTCAGGACCGCACCAGCTTTTATCATGGCATACTCGCCAGAGACCTGAATCAAAAAAGCGCACCAACATCATAATTATGGGAGGAAACAATGGTAGGAAAAAAAAAAGAACAGTATGAGCAAAGATGTCCGGTCGATAACCAACAATAGCTTCAGCCTGTTTGTAAACGCTCTCTTTTATCATTGCATACCATTACAAGGCCTTCTTCCACTTCTATCCATCAGAAAAGCACCTATTATCGTGATGGTGAATCATTGTGTTAGAGATATCAAATCCAAGTGACTCTGTCACACGTTGTATTTGAGCTTGTATTCCTTTTGCCCTTTCAAAGATCACCTTTATACTAAATAGTCGATCATTGATCTTCTCTATGTCAATCTGCAAAGACATGACGACATCAAGAATCGCTCTCAAGCTCGGTGAAGTGGTGGAATACCATGATGATGAGTATGTCATAGCACATCCATCTTCAATAATCTTGATTAAACAAATTATAACATCAACCTACGTTAAACAGTACGCATTCTTTTTTTTTTTTTTGAAATCAAATAAGACAGTTTGCATTTGTAAGATTTAATGCACATGCATTCTTAATATCCTCAAATCCTAAAAATATTGAGAACTTTTGCATCGTGCAACATGAATATGCATGATAATTGTTTCTAGCTAATTTATTATCCTATAGATTACCTTTTTATTTTATTATTATTATTCTAACAAGAATGACAAACAAGAACATCTTTATGGGAAGGATATATAAATTCAAAAAAAAAACTTATTGGCAAAAGCATGAAGTACTATATATGTGAGAATTAAGTAATACCTCAAGAATCTTGTATGGAATAGTACTAGATCTGGAATTATGCTCCGGAACTTCTGAAGAGCTGAGTGACAAATTTGGATCATTTAGACTAGTCAATTCCCCCTCAGACATTTCTTTTTCCAACATTTCAATTTTGCAGTGAATTCCTTGTAGATATTCTGCTGCATCTATCAAGATCGATCTCTTATCCATCTGTATATAGTAAAGTCAAAAGAACAGCTTCTAAATATTAAGTTTAATTTTAACTAGCCAGAAAGCAAGTTTATAAATATGCTCACAAATTAAGGACCTGAAGATGATGCACGACATGGTAGTTCTTTCCCAGGCCAGTAATCACTCGTTCGTCCCCAAAAGTCATGAGATTGGATGATTTCTTTTGCTGCTAACATGATATAATGAATGGAAGTTCTTATATATCTAATTAATGCATATATATGGAAGACATCCAACCCATATTATCTATATCAGAATTGATTAATTATGATGTGATTCACTAGTTGCATGCCACTCTCCAAAAGAGAATCATGCATGCTTACTTGATGAACTGGACATACATGTGTGATCAAATCACAATTAGTCATAATTAATCATTTTGCCACAACGAACTGCTCATTGATTTAGCTATCGCAGAATATATATATATATAGTACTCATAGTTAGATCTTCTTTATTGAAGTGGACATAAGTTATCCTAAAGTAAAAAGGAGAAAGAAAAGGAAGCATTAATTAAGATAGGGTTTTTTTTTATAAAAAAAATTAAAATAATTATATCTTATTAAATTATTAGTGACAGAACCATCGATTGGGCAATACTTAATAGTTGCAGTTCCATTTGTTAATTTTAGTGGCCCACAAGACACAGCCATACCTCTTGTCAATATATATTGAGAAAACTTAAGTTACCTGAATAACTCCCATCATAATGGTTCCAAGATCCCCTGATGGAAAACCTGAAATTTGAACAGTTAAAATTGATGATGATCTCCTTCAAGTATGCATGAAATAAATTCTGAATTATTTATGCATACATATGATGAATCACCACTAACCTGCAGACACAAATATTTGGCTAGCATAGAATCCAATACCATTAATACCACCAAGTTGCTGAAATGCCATTAGTCCAACAGCAACCTGGAAATTAAAGAAAAGTAAATATGCAGATTAAAGAAGTCAAGCTAGCTTCAGACGATCATTAATTAATTAGACATGTAACTTACAACTACTGGTCGAATATATCTCCTTTGAAAGAGGTCCAAGCATCTAGCTTTGGGAAGAATTTGCAGTGTTTCTAAGTATTCCTGCCATCAGATTGAAACCATTTCATCAGTGTCAGCTCATATTGTTTTGTACTGTGCTATTATGACAACTAAAATCTAGTGATTAAAGTCTTATTTTACATACTTGAATTTCTAATGCCTCCTCAGAAACATCAGTGTCTTCCCCACGAAGTCTCTGTAGTGCAACTTTGAATTCCTTTTGACGTCCAACTTTGGCCTGAAATTTATAGTAGTTTCATATAATCCACATGTTGTCACCGCTTTAGATCAAACAAGTCATAACTTAAGAAAAGATAACTCACCAGCCACCTTGGAGATTCTGGAATAAAGAATAGGCCCAGAAGGAGGAGAACACAAGGGGACAATCCTGCACAATACCACTAGTTTGACGTCACTGGGATATAAGTTCCATTGAACAGCTATGTCTTATTATGGATAGGCAATAAAATTTTATCCAAGTCTTGTTATAGATGAAAGAGATAAGAAAAAGCATGATTTATAGCATTAGGTGGAATCAAAATCTCTATATCTAGTGCACAAAGAATAAGAGGGTGAATCTGAAATAATGAATACGATATAACAAATCAGCGTACAAGCATGCAGGATGCTACAAAAGTCATTTCTTGAATTATTAACTTTCCTCTATTCTTATAATTAGAACTTTGTCTTTAAAACACAGGCATGCATAATGATATTATAAATCAATTACCGAGTAGTACTAATGTCCTCCATGTAACAAATGTTCCAACTATGAAGCTTAAAGATACTCCTGCGCATATCAATAGCTGTAGAAAACAGAAATTGAGCTCCATCATATTCTTATGCTGCGTTAAAGAAATAATCGAAGAAATAGATCAAAGACATCATATTTCATTTAGATTCAAGTAGCTAGCTTAATTAAACATGAATAATATATAATATCCTCACCTGATTTATAGTAGTAAGCCCACCACGTAGATGCTTGGGTGCTATTTCAGCTATGAAGATTGGAACCTTTTCAACAGCAAACTAATGAGTAAACTAAAAAAAAAAAATCTTTTTGTAACATTATTTTATGAGAAATATTCATTTGCATTCAGAATCTCTTCATGCAGAAGAATGAATGTTTAGATGTCAGTATGAAATTGAGATCAGATTGCAGATGGAGAAAGGAAAATAAGGAATGAACCAAGAAGAACACTTAAAGCACATCAAGGAATGACTAACTAGTAACTAGCCTGTTAGAAAACACCTTTCAACAAAAAAACTAGCCTCTTAGAAAACAAGTCATCAGGTTCCCACTCAATGAGATATTTCTTGATTAAAGTAGGGCTATCAATCAGCACCCAAAACCCCAATCGCCAGCCTGGCTGGATCCTCATTAAGCACACTTGACTAGTAAAATTGAGTTTATTTCATTTCCACACTGCATTTGCAACAAATTTTAAGCACATCTCTTTCAATCGAATGATTTCAGGTCAATTCATTCTAGTCCCCTGGACGTTTCTTTTCTAAAACTGGCCACCAGAACTGGACCAGATCTGGACCAGTTCCAGTCTGAACAAGCTGGTTTCGGACCTTGCCGAGTGGACATCTAAACAAATCATATGGCATAGCTATATGCCAAAACTTGAAGAAAAAAATGATATAGCACAACAACTCTCTATCTATCATACAAATAACAAACTACTATATATGCATCTATCTCTTCTCTATTAACTGAAATTATTGTGTAAGCATTGTGATGATCTCCCTGCAATGTCAATTAGACCTCTACATGAATGTCTCTATGTACATTGTTCAAAGACTCCAAGTCTTCAAGGCTGTGATAGGAGAAGGGCAGAAAGCATATGCATGTGTTCTGCTCCTGAGGTAAAGAATGATATGAGAATGCATTGGAACATGGCAGGTATCTAAGTGTGGGGAACAAAAGAATGATGATGGAACTGCTGGAGACACGAGAGAGATGAGGGAAGAAGATAGACATGTATAAATTGGGGATAGAGACAGACTCATGAGAAACAGAGGGAAGGTGAGACCGTGAGAGAAATGTTGCCATCAATAAATAATTTTTTATTGACAATCATCATATCCAGATTACCAGTTCTTAGGTACTCCTGGGGTGTGAAAGCCAGATTGGTACTGTAGCTTTTTCCATCTCTGCTGTTCTTCATCAGAAATGGCTTGGTGTTTGAAATATCCCCATTGATCAAGTCATCCCCATTGAAGTTGGTATTGAAAAAAATAAAACAATCAATATACTAAATTCCGGGTCAGTGCACAAAGAGTGTGTGGGAGAGTGAAGAGATAGAGAATGAATCAACAAAATAAATGAATGAACAAAATATAATCAGTGTTCGAGACTATAAACTCTGTCATCAGGTTAGTATATGGCTGTCCTGGAATTTAATGAGAAACTGACTACAGTAATGGGCTGCTAGCATGTTTCTAAAAGGTTCTTGCCATCTCTCTAGTAGGGTCAGAGTGAGCATCTTCTTGGGCTGTACGAGGCATGAACAAGCAGCCGCTCCAGCGGGTCGCCGTCATAAAAAGGTGCTGCTTGCGCTACACTCTTGATTGTCTGCAATGGGGGAAAAAAATACCATGTTCGCTTGGTAGACAAGAACAGGAGAGTAGACTGTTTAGCACAAGGAGAAGAAGGACATGGCAGAATTGCGCATGAGATGCTATTTAACCTGCCAAAGCACCAAATTGGATGCCTTGAACGAGCCTTCCGAAGCCCACACGTAGATCCCGACGACGTGCATACCCCCCAGCAGCATCCTAGAGACCTGCAAGTTCCTCTTCTTGAGAACATCTATAGCATTAAAGAATTCAAAATATATCAAAAGCAACACAGATAGATAGCACTTCTCAATTCAAGAATACCCGTCTTACCAAACTCTTTAACTACACAACAGTCCACAGAATAAAACTGAAGATAGTGTTAACTTGGGCATCAGTTACTTATCTCCATCTTCAACAGCCCCCACCCCCACCAAAAAGAAAAGGAAGACAAAAAAAAACTTGGGTATTGAGAGCCCTGCCCCTTGGATACTCCCAAAGGCCGCCCACCTTACCACAGGCAACAAGAGAAAACATCGACGGTTTACCTTAAAAGCTCGCCGTGAACCCAAAATCGGATAAACGCTGGAAGAGTTGGGGAGCAAGTCGCGATCACCTATATCCATTGGAGTTTGAGGTGGGGAGGATGCCGGGGAGGCTGGACCTGTGCATATGGCTGCTGCGGGCCGCCGCGGAATGCATCCTCCTCGCCGCGCCCGCGGAGCGTGACGACGACCGGGGGCGGGTCCCGGGAGCGACGCGGCGCGCCGACGACGTCGCCCTCTTCGGGCTCTTCCCCTGAGGAGGATCGGAGGAGAACGGCCGGGCTAGGGGACGGAGGAGTTGGCGTTGGCGAGCGCCCGCCGATGGAGTTGCGCGGGGAGGGAGGGGGCCAGGGTGGTGGGGTTTCGCAGGGAGGGAGGGGACCTGGGTTGGGGGTGATGGTAGAGGGGGGGTGCGCATGGGGTGGGGGTGTTGGCGGAGGGGGTGCGCAGGAAGCGAGGGATCTGTGGTGGGGGTGTGGGAGGAGGGCGTGTGCAGGGAGCAAGGGATTCAGGGTGGGGTGTTGGCAGGGGGGGTGGAGGCGGAGGGGGCCGGTCTGGGGGTGTTGGAGGAGGGGGGGTCGCACAGGGAGAGAGGAAACCCACGGTGCGGCGTCGGCGTCGGTTGTGCGGTGCGGTGGGGCGTCGACGGTGGCGGGACAGTGTCGGAATGGTCATGGTGGGGACCGGCCCTGACGTCTGGAGGCGACAGGAGAAGACGACGGCGGCGGCGATGGCGGCGGCGTCCGGCGACAGCAGCAGCCTCCGGCGATGGCAGCGCACGGCGTCTGGCGAAGGCGGCGCATGGCGATGGAGTCCGGCGAACGAGAGAGAGAGAGAGCAAGCAGGGATGGAGGAGAGAAAGAGAGAGCGCGTTCGGACGGAGGAGGGAGAGAGAGTGCGCGAAAGGGGGATGAATGGGGGA
Source organism: Colocasia esculenta (assembly GCA_014218235.1). Classification (NCBI taxonomy): domain Eukaryota; kingdom Viridiplantae; phylum Streptophyta; class Magnoliopsida; order Alismatales; family Araceae; genus Colocasia; species Colocasia esculenta. The sequence continues at coordinate 47,885,298 of CM024766.1, forward strand.
AGACGCGGCTATAGCGACCGAGCGGTCCTTATTCGGTCTCTACAGAATAGAGACCGATTAAAATCAGTCAATAGTGACCAACCATAATCGGTCACAAAATTTTTTCACATCCCGCCACCACGTAAACATTTGTGACTAAAATGAAAGCGGTCACTATTCGGTCCCTGAATAGGGACCGAATAGTGACCGAATAATTTCGGTCCCTATTCGGTCCCTATTCAGGGACTGAATGGGGACCGGAATTATTCGGTCTCTATATTTGGGACCGAATAATTTTGGTCCCTATTCGGTCCCTATTCAGGGACTGAATGGGGACCGGAATTATTCGGTCTCTATATTTGGGACCGAATATTTCGGTCCCTATTCGGTCCCTATAGGGACCGAATAGGGACCGAAATTATTCGGTCTCTATATTTGGGACTAAAATTTTCAGTCTCTATTCGGTCCCTATTTTGAGACCGAATAGGGACCGAAAATTTCGGTCTCTATATGCGCTTTTTCTTGTAGTACCAAGAAAAGCGATGGGAAGTTCACCCCGAAGGGAGGGCCCCCCATTAACTCCAAAGATGATCAACCCACAATCTATAAGAAGAGGCCAAATAAAGACAAAGGTCATTCAAAGAATAAGAATCCTAAGAGATGAGATCAACCATAAAACACAATCCAACCATTCAAGGATAATTGTTAGCACTACAGTTGAACAGGACATAAGGCCGACGAGTGTTGGAGAAAGATGAGGGCTTGTCTGCGATACGGAAGTAAGGACCACAAGATCAGTGCTTGCCATCAATTGGAGAAAGAGGCCCTTGACGTCAAGGTTGGCTACAAGCGACAAAAAGGAAGGAACCCTCTAGGAAGAATAAAAGGGGTGGAGCAGCATGAGATAGATTTACTTTACGTTAACATCATATCTAGAGCATCATGTAATCTTGGTTCTATTTCTGATTCCCTTGTTAGTACCGTCTTCTTCTAGTTGATCATAGTAACTAAGATGAATCAATATATATATTCATACCAATACAATAACTCCCGAAGTAACCTACTTTGAAACTTATCCCTTACTCGTCTAATCTTAAGTGGGGGAGTTTGACGCAATTAAAAAAAATTGTGTACTATGAATCTGGGGACTAAATTCTTTTAAGTAGGGGAGGACGTAATACCCTGAAAACTTGAATATAATAAGATGTATTTAAATTAAATAAATACATAATAAAATGAAGATAAATGGAAAATTATCGGATGAGACCAGATAACGCGCACTATTATCACACGAGCGAAATGGTAGAACAATCGAATGAAATTTTGTATGTGTAAACTAAATATCATATTGCTTAAAGATTAACAAAGAAAACGGAGTGAAACTCACACATTTGGATTAGTAAAACCCAAAAAGATGAATGAGCCAATAATGCTTACGGCCCATTAACGCATGTGTAAAAATCGATCAAACTCAAAATAAAAATTATATGTGGAGTCCAAATAATGTTTTTCAACAATTCATAAAGAAATCTAGGTCAAGAATAAAATCAATTGGAAACAATAGCATAAAATTTGTAAAACTCAACTAGGCAATGGTTAATGGGCTAATTAGCACTTAATATTCCACCATTACACTAGTATGATGGCCAAAAATAGAGACCAAACATGGGAACATGTTTCCTAATGTATCTCCATCTCCAATTTGGAGAGAGATCTCCAAATCATGGTAGGAACTACCAAAAAAACTCATAACTCTTAAATTTAAGTTCTATTAGGACCCTATAGTATGAACCCTTACAAATTGAGCCCTCTTACTCCATGGGATGATTCTAGGATTTGATGGGGTCATGAGAAGAGTTGCTGGGCAGCTGAAAAGGAAGGAGAAAAGCCTCCCCAACCTCATTCTTCCCCAAAATCATTCTACCTCACCATAGGAGATTCCAACGCACAAAGGTAGATGATCTCTGGGCCAAATCTTAATTAAACACACGCATGAGTAGTTCTTGATGTCTAGATCATCATGGAAGTGTTTTCTCAATTTTTTCTTGTCGTATATGATCATATTTTTGCAAGATAAAACTAGGGTTTTTCATTCTTACGAGTTTCATGTAGTTTGTTATATCTTCTAAATCTCTTAAAGTTACTTTAATTCCTTTGATTTGGAGATTCTTCTTGATGTTTAGAGTGATTCTATCCCAAAATCCCTAATTTTTCTTGTATGGATTTAACGTATTTATCTCAGAAAGTCTTTTGTGTTTGTTTTCTCTTAAGCCATCTTAAACTCTTTAGAAACCCTATCTCGCCTTGATTGAATCTTGATTCTTTGTTATTGAAGGCTCATCCACGAGTCTAGAACACAACATGTCTTTTTTCCCAATTTTTATTTGGTGTTTCAACAAATTTGATGAGACTTTAACACTGTATCATGTTGTCGCAGTAGTGTCTTGTGTGTATGAGAACTATGAGTGTACTTGATTAGGGCTGGATTGAAAGTTATTGTAGAAGCCCCTTTAAGTCTAGTTTCTAACCACATTCTTTTTCCTAAATTTCATGTGAGGATATATGAGTAATTAGGGTTTTATTCCACTATGTGCATGAATAGGGTTTTCAAGTTTAAGTCCATACAGGGCCAAGTTCCTTTCTGGAAATGGACTGGTGCATTAAGGTCATGGTAGGTCGACCTGTCACCTTCTGATTGAAAGGCGGCATGCACCTAGTCTCCTTTTGAAAGCGACACAGTTTGTGTTGGGTTCTGCTTGTCACCTTCTAACTGTCTAGTCTAGAATGTCCTATTTTCGTCCTCATGAGTTATGGGTTGATCCTAATGATTTAAGTCATGTTTTTCTAAAGTTTTCATGCATTTAACAACCCACCGAAAAAGAATTAATGACTTGAACATGATTCTAATTAGTCTTAATGATATGGTTATCTCTCATCATGACAATCATTAACTCTTGTCCTTGTATCTGACCATAATTAAAATTCATAACTAACAACATGTTAACATGATCATGCATCTAGGTTTTCATATTGAATGGTTGTGATTGAATTGGAAATGGAAATACTTGATTTACACACCACACAAGTGTTTTACGACGCATATGCACTCTTCCATGATAGGTAACCTTTCTTGATATTGGAATAACTCTTCGTCAAATATTCCTTCTACTAGACTAGAGATTCCACTACCAAAGCCTCTGTAAGTCTCCTCTGACCGTTGATTCCCACACAACCGACAAGCTAGTTGTACCATGAAGAACCCCAAAGTTAGAGAGCATTTCTTTTCTCATCTTGAATCCTTCTCAGAGTGAGTGATCATCATACTTGACACCAAGCTATTAATGGATTATCAAGCTAAACTGAAAATAAGTCTGGCTACTATCTTGATAATCATGATCTTGAATCCTTACCGTTCACGTGACAGTCTTGAACATTCTTGACATATCCATTCTTGCTTGCATACCTTATTGTGATATGTACATGAAGTACATTCTAATGATATGAGTGATATTGGAGTCATGGACTTAAAGTACATTCTTGTTACCCATGAGTTGATAGAGTCATTGGGATAACTGTCACCGTTATGTAATACAAACCATGACACCGAGCCTATATCTAGCCCTGGAGATTCTAGAAAAGTTGTGCTAACTATGGTGTGATTGTCATATTAGCTCTCTACAAAGTCGTATTAGCCCAAGGTGTTGATTGTCTGATTTTCCCAAAGATGCCCATTACTCGAGGCATTGATTGTTAAGTTGATCCCCTAGCAAAGTCGTGTAGTCTGGAAAGGTGCGGAATCATGATTAGCTCTTGATATAGCACGTACTTGATATACCCTTTGCTCAACTTTACTCAAACTCGCTACTCTGTGTTGGTTCTTAACCCGAGAGGTGGAAGGACGTACTTGCTTGAGGCACAAGCAAACCATACTTGGTGTGCAAAGTACACTCATGTGAATAACCCCAGAGTGGGTGAATAAAAGTACATTTTTATGGAATGCCTGGAGCGGGTTACCAGAAGTGCATTCCAGTGATTTTTCTTGTGTACTTGTACATTCTAGTGCATTTTGATATCCCGAACAATAATCTAGTGACCTTATTGCATAAAAAGACTATCTCATACATTCTCGCTATCTTGGACTACCTTCTAAACTGTTGCCTTCCAATGATAATATCATGATTGTTATCTTGACTTTCTAGTACTATTGTCCATGTTGATTTATTATACATGAAATATACTTTCTAGCATGATTATTCTCTTGTACTTGAGCATCCTATTCACTTTATATTATGAATTGATTGGGTAATTCTTGATTGTCCTACTAGTCTTATTTCTTACTTGCATATCTTGTTCATGGCATATAGACTTAAAATGTTAACCACTTATGATGATGTAAATTTTACTGGGTAAGTGCGCGCATACTTGCCTTTTAAACATTTTAGGCAATGAAGATGTTGAAGAAGAGAAACAAGCTAGCGAAGGGAATGCGTCAGAGCAAAGAGCGTGACCTAACCATAGAAGTCCTTGTTATTAGTCTAGAATGGTGTAGTACGAAGTGAGGGAATTGAATAAATATAAATTTTATTTTATTGAGTCACAGTCTTGTAAGTTTGGAGATTGAATTATGTGATATCCATTGGAATTGAAATGAAATAAAGTGTTTTAGAGGTTATGGTTATTGCTCTATTTATTTATGTGATTGCTAGATAGAGACTTGTTTGCCGACTGTTCACGTCTCAATATCCTTCCGTTACTATATTTGGGACGTGATATTCCACCTTCAAATCACTCACCTAAGCATGAAGGGTTCCTGGGCCTTGGCTTTAGGGCCCCTTTGGAAAAGGGTTAGGATAGAGTTAACCTAGGTTAACCCTGAGTTAGGCCAAAAAGTGATTTGAAAAGCCATAAATTTTAACCCGAGTCAAAATGGATTAGATTGGATCTAAACTGAGTTAACTCGGGTTACCCTAACCCACCTCTAGAGGAGGAGTAGAGTTAACCCATTTTAACTATTTTTTATTACCCTTTTACCCCCACTTTTCATACCCCATTTACACCTTTTCTTCCTCCATCATCGTACCACCCATCCACCTTTTCTTCCTCCTTACACCTTTATATGATGATAGCACAAAATATAAAAAAATAATGTTGAATATTATATATGATAATCTTAATATATTGCTACAATTTACTTATAATGTATTTTATATAATCTTAATATGCATCTAGACAGCATAAGAAAGATAGTAGCACATAGTACAATAAAAAAGTAATAGAGGGTATAGGATAAGGGTATTTTAGGAAAGATAATACAAAAGTAGATGTGTTAGTCACTTTGGCCTTCCAAACCACTAAGACAAAAAGTAGGTTAACCTACTTTAACTCATAAGATTAACTCTTGTATTACCAAAGCAAACTATACTTTAACCCAGTCTAAAGTTATGCTTGGGGTTGAGTTGGGTTAACCCCAACCCTTTTCCAAACAGGCATAGGCTTCTCTCCCTGTGATCCAATATAACTATCAACCGTTACGAGTGTAGTTACGAGGAGTTATGAAGGAAGTTATGGTGGGGTGTCCGTTACAGGAAGTTATTCCTCCAATCGTGAGGAGGATCTTGAAATGGCCCATGTCCCTCAAGGCAACAGTTCTTTACATGTATGGTGGGTTAAAGCCCTATATCAGGTGAGAAAACAAAGTTCCTCAGGCCTTAAGTTTCTCGAGATAGGGACAACCGAGATATAGAGGTCGCCACTATAAGTTTTCCTAGGATAATATATCGGAGATCGAGATAGATGTTTCCGAGATAATATGAAAAAGTGTATGGGATTAGGTTCTCACCTTAGCACATTCCAAGATACTATCCTAAGAGTGTCACCCTTTAAGCTGGCTTTCCCTTGGGATGATGATCTTGAGATAAGGGGGCCTTCCGTCTGGGCTTTTGGGCAGCTGTTGGCGCTCAATAATGGAACCGAATGGGCTTTCACTTCTGGAGTGATTAATTTGTATGCCAATGTTGGGTCGGTGGCTGTAATGGGCCTGATTAGAAATTATCCCTCTCTAGAGTCCAATCAGCAACTCCTCTTTTTTGTACATTCCTCCATTTTGTTGTGTTCCTCATGGGATTTCAATAACAAGTCAATCTTGTAAAGCACTACATTTTGGACTTACCAAAATAAGATTTCACATATAAAATATTCTTGCAGAATCTATACTACCAAAATATATTTCTAGGAATTCGATTATAATGAAATCTTTTTTTTTTTTTTTGGCGGGGGGGGGGGGGGTTACATGTTCCAAAGAGTGCTTAAAACTTGTTCAAGTGGACCATCAACCACTGGCTATCCATTTACCAATCATGCAATATTAGGGCTTTGTCTGAAGCTCTATTTGGTTATACTGACTTGGGCTTTGTGTCTCTCTCCCAAAAGGACTTGGGGCTTTGTTCACCGACTCACTGGATATGACTTGTATCTGTACCCTTTTTTTTTTTTTTTTGGTGAATGGGAGGAGCCAAAAAGGCTCCATGCCATGTTCTATTAAAAGCAACAAAAATAACTACACAGCAATAAAGACTGAAATAAAAAAAAAACACTGGATACCAGGCTCAGGACAATCAAAACATACAAAATAGGAAAAAGAAATTGAAACACAACTACCCACAAACGTGGAAAAAACACATGGTAGACAAAACAAGAGCACCTGAAAATAAAGATTCTCCTCCTCAGGCGCCTTATGGTGGTTGCCAGCCTGGCTTGTGGGAGGCGATGCTGTGTTTAGATCCTTTATTGGATATGGTTCCCAGGATCGCTACAATTCGAACTTTTCATATCTTTTAACCAATTTACTCAGAATATTGTATGTTTATATCATAGTATGATAAATAAGAATCTTATAAAACTTCAATATCTATGCATAAGGATTCTTCTGCACTATGGGGATTCCTAAACATCACAAAGATTGATTATTTGACGAATTCGAGAATTGGATGTGTTGACGGCTTTGTTTAGTTTACGTAGAGTTTTTTAAGAAATTAAATCAAATTAATTCCCAACCACTGTATCTGTACCCACTTGGGGCTTTGTGTAATTGTCCTATCAGTAGTTGTTGATGTTTGGTGCATGGTTTGTCGTAACGTGCGGATCGATCGTGCCGCATTTTTCGTGACACGGTATGGTACCGTATCATACTGCTAAGATACGGTAGGAAAAATGATAGTTTGATTTTTTTTTTTTGTGACATGATCAATATTTGAAATGAGTAAACTTCAAAGGAAAATGAGTAAAATATAAAAGCATCACATAAAGAGATCAAAAATTATAAGAAACTCCATTTAGTCATTTAAGTCAATCCAACACAATCATTTAGTATCATAATCTATGTTGTCTTGACTATACGAAGTGGATGCCAATTAAAGTTCTTATTCTCTAACTATACGAAATTTGCATCCCTCCATCACCAAGGAGATTTTTCCAAGGAAGAGCTTTCATAATTTAGTATTATTATATGGACTGGATGGTATTATATCATATTGCAACGATTTGAGCCGGTCTAATTCAAATGAAGTTTTTATTTTTATTTTTTATGTTCTAATTTTATTATTATGAGATTTTGTAGTTTACTTTACATGTTCTATGCATATCATATAAATTAACTCTATTCACTAACTTAATAAGATCTAAATTAATATTTTATTTGATAAAAATACTTGTTGATCTCTGGGGAGTCGTTGGATTCTAGCGACAGCCTGTCGGAATCTGACTACTCGTCAGCCACCGTGGTTCGAATCCGACGACTCATTGGTCGTCAATATTCGAAATCTGACGACTGGCTGCGGATGAAGTCATTGTATTCCAACACGACTTTGATTGTGCGCACCTCGATAGGACGACATTCGGTTCTAAAAAAAAGTCAAATATAAAGTCACCATAAATATCAAAACAAATATACTAATTCCAAAAACATAAATATCAAGAATTATTGATATATAGATTTTGAGATTAAGTCAACCTAATGACTTTTAGGTAAATTTTATTTGACAAGAAAATAATTTTAAATAATTAAACTAAAACTATTATAATTTGTATCATCTCTTAATTAACTTATGTTTAAAATTTTATCTCAATTAAACACTATTTAGACATTTTAGATGTGTCAGATGTTGGGGAAAGAAAGTAAAAAAAAAAAGAAGGGTGGGGGGGAGAGCCATGATACGCGGCGGCGCTGGTTTGGTGATCATTAATTCTCAACCAACTTGTTTATTATTTTCTTCAAATCTGAAAAATATAATTAGATGGACCAATTTAATTTAGTCTAAATAGGTTTGAAACTTAAAAAATGTTTTTTTGAAATTAAATCGAACAAATTATTTCAATTTGATTGCAAAAAACAAAGCAAACAAGTAAACCGAAATACATAAATAATCATATAATTAATATAAGTGTTTCATGATGTTGAAGTAAATGTCTACAATATGAGGGGTAATCTAGTCATACCAATTTCAAATAAACTCTGCATTCTACAAACCACAGTAGGCAAACATATGTAATCTATTTTCATTATTGAACTAAGCTATAACTATATACTAGACACTTTGACCTTTTCGTCCGATTCATTTCCACTTTTTGTTAGGTTCACCTAAAAGCCTCTTTTTTTTCAACCGTTTATTCATAAAAAAAACTTAAATACACCCTCTTATTACGTAATGGAAGTGTACGAAGAACGCCACCGGCGATGCACCCCCCAAACTGCAGCCTACAATAGGACACTGCCCTTCCTCAAAGTTGGGGCATCAACGCCGGAGGAGGAGGTGGAGTGCAAGTACACCTTGTGGACTCCATGGAGCGGACTGAGCAACACAACACTCACTCTTCCTTCCACCTGCTTCCACCTTCCTCTACGCCCTACTCACCCTGACAAGGACATGCCCGGCCTCTTTTGCGAGCCTTTCCTAGACACCACCTGGTTGCTGCTACCAAACTTCCCCGATCCAACTTTGAGTATTTCTACCGATCACATCCTCAAAGTTATGCCAACATGCTGAAGAGCAAGAAGATCCGTAGCAAAGGCGCTAGTGGCAAGACATTTCAACCCATATTTTTCAATTTTTTTTTCATTTGGGTGGACTAGATCTTTTCCCGCCCAAGAAACTGTGCCGCTCTGATCGCTCCACTGCCTCCTCAATCCTCCACGACCATCTTGAGCTGTCTAGGTTCTCCTTCCTCGACAACCCACATCCCACACATCAGTAGCAGAGATTTTAGGAGGAGGGCATTGGCTGGTGGCTCGCTAGAAAGCAACAGCGAAGACTCGGCGGGTCCCGCTCCATCTCCGGCCAGAGAAGTACTGAGTGGAGCTGGCCTCGTGTATGTAGGAGGAACTACCACTGGTGGCTGTTTGTGCCCATTTGCGGCGGCCATTGTGGTGGCCATTTGCGGAGGGAGTTCATGCTGGTAGGAGAGCGAGGGTTCCGAGGATAGTGTAGGATTCTGCCATGGCTGCTCTGGGGTGATGTCTTTGGGGACTAGATTTGATTTTAGGACATCAAGAAGAAAAGAGGGCAGGAGGACGAAGAAATCCTCTTAGACGTCTGCGAGTCCAAAACCATCGGGGCCCTTGAAAGGGATGGGCACAGTGGTCCAATTGTGATTTTTTTTTATATTATTGGGTCTAGCATTTTTTAATCCCACTGTTTGTCTATGTTTCTATAGTCCCTCCATCATTTTCTGCTGTCATAACTAATCTGCTACAAATTTGCTTCTAGTTCACTGTTCATCATATTATGTATAAATTTTTGTGTATATATGTATGAATTTGTGGTCAATATGCTGTGTTATTTTATATTTTTGTTTTATGCTGATGGAGAGGATCTGGTCAAAACTCAACTTGAATGCATCTTTTGGACTTTTAAACAAATATGATCATTTAAATTAATCATATATCATTATACACATGTAATTGATAGGAATAGATGACTAAACCTTTCAATAAATGTTTTCAAGAAGAAAATGCTTATTTTTTGAAATTTTGTGATGCTTTTCCATAATGCATTGCATCACCATTTTATTTTGATATCTATTATGTTTGGATTGATTATAAAAAAAATATTTTTTTTTAAATCCTACATAAACTTTTTCTTGCCAACCTATACTTTATGTTGAAAATATTGTGATTTAAACGTATTATTAACAATAATCTTACTTAGAACTGTCAGATCTCAAATTTATTGCTGTCGATTCTAAAATTTATAATAGTTAGTCATCAACAACATTTGATTCTACAAGATTCAAAGAGATGGTTAAAAATAGAAGTGAAGATAGTTATGTAAATTAAATGTTAATATATTAAACATCTCTTTTCAGTAAAAGTTAAAATAACATAATATATTCTAATAAAAAAAACAACCACAGAGTGATAAATGGTCCACACTCAATAGTACTTTTTTAGTCAATCACGGATTCTAATTTGTGGGCATGGATAGATTGCTATATATCAATTTAACAGTGCCCCAAAACAATGCTCTCGTCAAATTTCTTTCCTTAATGTCTGCTATCTTTCACCATCACATATTGCTCTTGTTCTGCCAAAAACTTCACGAACTTGCATTGTTAACTCCTTTGGCACTTAAGGGTGATGTGTGATAAGACAAGACAGTTATACGAGAATTCTGGCAATAATGATATGACCTTTACAGGTAAGATATATATTGACATTTGTTGTGGACTAACACAGGACTGCATGGTATGTTTGAGCCACCCGTTTCCATTTAACAATGACTTCAACTATGAGGGCGTAGCAAGTATTTTGATGATTTGGGTCCAACTAAGTCCTTGCATTATTTTTTTTCACTTTGATTTAAGTAAACATTACATACTATTCTTATAATAATATTCATAAATATAGTAAACAATGAAATATACAAGATTGTTTCCAAAGTTATTTGGTTTAAGCAAAACCATCAATAATTAAATACTTGTACATTACTTCAACAATATTCTAAAGAATGAGTACTCAACTCCTCTTCTTACAAATTTAGCAAATTAATCTTAAAATATATATATTGTAAACAAAAAATGTTATTAAATTTTCTTAAATTAAAAATATTCCAAATGCAAAGATATTTATTCAAAATGAAAAGTTATTTTTCTTATTTATTTTTTAAATTATTTTAATAATAATACTACACTCATAAATACATGCGCATAGTGCGTTTTTTTGACTAGTCATTTATTATATGTTACACTAATCATTCTATTGTCTGGTCGATTTGAAATTTATAAATAATATGTTTAATCTTACTCTGCATGGACTATGCATTTGTTACCTATGGTCATCATTTATTTACGTATCCCATGGGCCATATGAGATCCCATTATTTTGAATTAAACTAGATCAGGTCGAACTATTTTGGTTTGCTTTGGTTTTGGTTTCAAATTTTTTTGGTTTGATTTAATTTGAGATAAATTTAATTTGGTTTGATTTCTAAAAAAACTCTACATAAACTAAACCAAGTAATGAACACCTCCAATTCTCGAATTCGTCCAATGATCAATCTTTGTGATGTATAGGAATCATCATAGTGCAGAAGAATGCTTATGGTTACATATTAAAGTTTTATAAGCTTCCTAACAAAACATTTATCATACTATGATATAAACATACAATATTCTGAGTAATTTGGTTAAAAGATATGGAAAGCTGAATTGTAGCGATTGAGGGAACCATATCCAATAAAGGATCTAAATGCAACATTGCCTCCCACGTGCCAAGCAACCATAATCAGAATTAAAGATTTCATTAATAATGAACAATGTCCCAATTTACAATATGCATACCAAGAAATTAAAGTACATCACCTTAACGGACATATCTTGATGTAGACTAAAAAGAAAAGGACTATTGCTGGTATATGAAGCTCTACAGCACTAGACGATTGGGCCAAAGTCAACGCTGGCTCCTCCAACTCCCACATAAAAAAGTAGGGGGTGAGTATCATGAAGTCACAGACTCAGTAAGGATGCTCCGATCCCACAGTCGGCCAAACCATGACAGGCACATTATACATATAAAAGTAAAGTGTTGTAAAGAATGATGACAAAACTAGAAAAACAACTAGTGACATGGCTACACACAGTAGCAACGAAGGTACCTAATTACCACACAGATAATGTTGCTACACACAGTAGCCAGGAAGGTACCAAAATCATTATGTCACATTAACTAACCAAAACGCGACATACACTAAAGCGACCATACTCGGCCTTTGAATGCCGACATGGACAAACTCCCAAACATGTACCACATAGGTAGAAACTATAAAAAAAGATAATTTGACGCTGCACATACACAGAGACTAGCTAAAAGCAACATAACTATTGAGAAACACCAGTCTTGCAGTCAAAATGAATCCAACCGCCACATCCATGACTGTCTATCTACTAACCAGAGAGGTAGTGGAGTCTACACAACAACAACACTCTATAGCTAGGCCATGCTGCAATCTCACGCCTAATCACACCTCTATAAGTTCCAGAGCCCATAGAGTGAGGCATGTGAGAATAAGAGACTAGCTGGAGAATCGGACATTTGCAGGGTGTCTACATCCCCATCCACAAGTGCATTAAAGCGACCACAAACAAACAACTAGGCACTGGCCCAAAGTCGTCTTTCCCCTTAGTACACAATGCACGTGCATTCTCTCAAACAAGGAGAGTCCAGAAAGATGACATATGCCTTTTTAGTACACACATCACTGGGACTAAACTCTATAGCACACACTATGTTAGGCCCACGCAGGACAGAAGCTCTCGACTAGTGAGTGCTGCAGAGTAGCATGACAAATGCCAACAAAAGGCAAACACCAAAATATCTGAATCGAACATAGCACACCACCTTGAACAATGAAAACCCCTAGGGATTTCTAAGACCACTAACACACACACACACACACACACACATCTCTCGAGTATGCACACATCACGGATGCCCCAAGACTACAACTGCGTCCCTTCCTCAGTGAACTAATCATAGAGTTGCCTCGCATGGACTATATAAGATCAACAATCATTGGCTAATTCCTCATACTATGCCTCGAGCACAACACACCTAGACGTCTGACTAGGAACACCTCAATCCAACACTGAGGGCACAATTACATAATCAACTGTTAACAAACATTAGCGTGAAAATCGAAACACATCATACTCCATCAATTGTAAACACAGTGTACCAGAAGATTCAACCCTACTAGACTAAAATTCAAGAAATCTGATTGAGAGATAAAACACACTGTCAGGGTCTTAACAGGCTATTGGCTCATAAACGCGGTCAACACCTCATCCTACACTAAACTATAAACGTGCCACACACTGTGATCATGACCTAAAACACGCCTATCCTAATGGGTACGACTTGAAAACTAGAATGAGTCTGTATTGATTGGAGCATTTAAATGTGTCGTGCTTGTGAGAATGCGAAATCCATCTTGCTCAGTCCAAAAATGCACTCCAACAAACATTCCATGAATTTTGAATCCACTATATGCATGCTATGCTATTGAAGAGCACTAGCACATTTCGAAAAGCTATTAAACAAACCCTAAACAAAATCTCTAAATAAGATTAAACCATAAACATGCTTTCTAATCATCTTATCATGAGCCTGTTGGTGTCCATCTTTTGGGGTCGCTAGGGTCTTATGGCGGCTTCTGATGCGGTAGGGGCTGTACTCGCCCTGATTCGTTGTGGTTCGGATGTTGGTGAGGCTTCGTCTGGGAGGCGGTCTTATGCACAGATCATTGCAGCTACAAAGCCGCCACCTCCTGTCAACATTGGAGTTAAACCTCCAGGCTTTACAGATTCTAGGGAGCTGGTAGCCTTCTTCTCCTGTGAGGAGGTAGGTATGTCTATCAAGACTTTAAAGTTGGCTCTGATTGTCAGATGTGCGTATGGAAGGAGTTCTATCCCGGAGTTCAAATCATGCCTCTCCCAAAGGCTCTTATTAAAGGGGACTTCATTATCAGTATATTAAATCACAGACACCTGCTTCTGTGTTTTGATGACGAAGAAGATTATTTGAAAGTCATTATGAGGAGAAGCCTTTACATTAAAGGGCTTCTGTATCGTTTCTTCAAGTGGGACGCCCAGTTTGATTCCAATGCTGATCCTACCATAATTTCTATCTGGGTTGGCTTCCCAATGTTGCCTATCAATTATTATTATGAGGATTTCTTGAAGTCTATTGTAGGTAATCTGGGACAAGTTCTGAGGATATATGAGCCTACTTTGGCGTTGACGCAAACACATGAAGCCTTTGCCTGTATAGAATTGGATATTGTGAAGACTAGACCAGAAAGAATATGGATTGGTTATGGAGCGGATGGGTTCTGGCAAAAGATCAATTATTACAAGCTTCTGGCGTTATACGGGTTCTGCCACAAACTTGGTCATGCTGAATCTGAATGTCTCAAAAAGCATAAGAAAGCAGATGTGCTAGAGGTCCCTCCAAAGGCTTTGGCTGATCAAGAGCAACTGCAGAAGGCTGTTATTACTATGAGGAAGACATGGTGTCAGAAGGAGGTCCGAGTGGAACCTACTCATCCGAAGTTGGGTAACAGGTTTTCTCCGCTTATGGAGGAGTTGTCCTGCAAGGAAGGTCGTGAAGATGCTTATACTGGGGTCCCTTCCTTAGGCCATGATCTTGAGTCAGACTCTCGCAATGTTGTTGAGGCTCTGGAAGATCAGGTTATTGATAACCTGGTTACCACAACGTTGCATGGGGTGCATGGCACTGTTCTTGAGTACAAGATTGTGAATGACGCATTCACGGCGTCCGGTGGTGGTGCTGCTTGTTGGGTTGAGTGTGTTTTGGAATTTTCTAAAGTTGTATTTTTAATGATATCCAATGAACATCACTCATACTTTGATTTTGATGATGACATGTTGTGATTTTAATGATGACATGTTGTGATTTTAATGCACAATAACTGGAACATGTTAAATACATCACATGCAATGACCATATTCAAATAGCATGTTTTTTAAACACATTTATCATTTATTTTTATGATAATACATTGGACTAATGAAATATGTGTTTAATTCTCAGGGACAAACATTTCCTGCAAAGGTAGTGTCGACACACCTCTCACTAGTGTCGACACAATGCTTCAAAGCCAAGAAAAAATGTTGAAGAAATGGTCAAGTAGTGTCGACACTAGACCAAGTCAGGTCGACAATAGAGGCAGCTCCCAGAGAACCATGTCAACAGGCCTCTACAGCAGGTCGACACCAGATGCAGTCAGGTCGACACTATAGAGCCTTCCCAGAAGGCCTGTTTGTCAGTTGTCTACAGCAGGTCGACACTAGACCATCTCAGGTCGACACTAGAGACCTCTCCTAGAGAAGTTTTTCTGCCAGTCTGGGATAGTGTGTCGACACTAGACCAAGTCAGGTCGACACACTCCAGAAAGTTTGTGACTTAAATCATCTCCTGGACACGTGGCACCCTAGGGTTTTGGTGGATCGGCCTTGGATCATGTGCCCACGTACCCTAAGACTTATTATGGACTTTTGGGGCTATAAATACCCATCTCTTGGGTATTCCAATGATCCCCACGCAAGATAAGAGGAAGAGCTTTCTGGAAGAGGGGAGCAGAGCGGGAAAAGAGCTTCTGTATCCAGAGGAGCAGAGCAGCGCCGCCAAAGGGGAGAAGAAGGAGAAGAAGAGGAGGAGCTCGAGATTGCAAGAGTGCTGGTCCAGAAGGAGATCTAGCCGAGTTGTATTTGGTCAGAGTCTTGAATTTTCTGGGAAATCTGTGTATGAGTTCTACACAGATCTCCCAATTTTATTTGTTCTCACCATTCTATTGTATTGAGATAGATCGTGCTAGAGGATCTATTCTCTAATTGTGCTTGGTCTAGAAAAACTTGGATCTATCGTGATCCAGAGGTTTGAGTACTTTGTACTCTGTTTTGGAGCCGTAGTGCTCTGAGTTAGAGCCATTGTGCTCTGGTGCTTGAGCCGTGGTGCTCAAGGGCTTGTGAATTTGCTGAATTCACAAGTGGTCATTAGAGTAGGTCGTTGTGCCTATCTCCTGGGGTTCTTTGAGTTGGTGAACTCAAAGAGGTTAGAGTCGTTGTGCTCTTGTTTGTACTACACTTGTGTTAGTGGTTCCTCCGTTGTGAGGAGGTGGACATAGGAGACACAAGTTGTGTTCTCCGAACCACCTTAAAATCTTCACTGCACTGTGGTTTGATGTTCTCATTCACTACTCTCACACACCACACTTGAGTCTGATCAAATTGTGTGTTTCACATTTTTTATTCCGCTGCTATTCACACAATCTCGTAGTTCGTTTACCAAAGTCACCTATTCGATCCCCAACATTTGGTATCAGAGTAGGTCAGAGTCAGTTCTATACTCTGAGGTGCTTTGGTGAATTTTCTGTACTCAGATTGTGATCACTCAATTACTTACTCAATTTGTTGTGTGCTTTGATTTCATTGCTTCTATCATGGACTCTAAAGGTTTTGTTGCTGAGGGTCATTCAATCAATAGGCCTCCATTTTTTAATGGTACTGACTATCCTTATTGGAAGAATAGGATGATGGTCTTTCTTAGAGCACAAAACTATGAAGTATGGAGAATTGTTGAAAAAGGACCAAATGAAGTCACTGGAGATGAAGACCAATGGACCAGGGAGCAGATCAGAAGGGTCACCCTAAACTATAGCGCCATGAACATGTTATAATGTGCCATCCATCCAAGTGAGTATTCCAGAATCTCCATGTGCAAGTCTGCCAAGGAGATGTGGGATAAATTAGAACTGCTATATGAGGGCACATCTCAGGTCAGGGAGACTAAGGCTAATATGTTAGTTTTTGATTATGAGTTGTTTATCATGAAATCTAATGAAACTATATCTGAGATGTTTACTAGGTTCATGGTCATTATAATTGGACTTCGAGCTTTGGGTAAGGAATACTCAAATGAGGAATTGGTAAGAAAAATTACGTTCATTATCTCCTGTTTGGCACACTAAAGCAACTGTCATTGAAGATTCAAAGGATTTATCAAAAATCACATTGGATGAACTCATTGGATCATTAATGACATATGAGTTAAATCTTAAGAGATCAGAAGAACACATGCTAAAAACAAAAACCATTGCTCTCAAAGCTTCATCAAGTAATATAGGAAAATCTAAAGAAAATTCTGAGTCTGAGAAATCTGAATCTGATCATGATAATCTTGCTTTTATCACTAGACAATTTAAGGCATTTTTGAAATCAAATAAGAAGAATTTTGGGAATAAGCAAAATGCCATGTCTAGTAAAAAGAAACATTTCTCTCATGTTGATCATAAGAAAACTGATGAAACTCCTGTGTGTTATAGGTGTAACAAACCTGGACATATGAAGGCTGATTGTCAAGAAGGTAAGAAGGAAAAACACAAAACCCACAAGAAGGAGTTTCACAAGAAGAAGAACAAGGCCATGGTTGCTACATGGTTAGATGATGAAAGCTCAGACTGCAATGAAGAATCCTCAAGCTCAGAAGGGAATGAAATCTGCTTCATGGCTGGAAGCAGTGAAGAACAGGTAAATATATCCTTTGAACAATTTACCATTGAAGATTGGCAAGAAGCATATGGTAATTTAATTGAAAATATTTCTGATGTTAGAAAAGAAAATAAATATTTGAAACAAAAATTGAAAGCATTCTTCATGATAATTCATCATCTGAAAAGATTTCTGAATTGGAAGCTCAAGTTTCAGATCAAATCAAAGAAAATGATGAATTGTTGAACTTTGTTGATAATCTCAAGTTGAAAATTCAAAAATTGAACAAAGAACTTATTAACTCTATTAAAAATTTTGAAGAAAAAGAAATCAAGAAAACTTGAATCAAATTGAAAAGCAAAATCTTTGCCTTAAAGAGAAAGAAGAAATCATCAAGAACTTCACTCAAGGTAAAGATAATCTGAATGCTCTACTTGGAGTTAAGATGAATTCAAACAAATTTGTTTAGGTTTTGAACCACAAAATTCAAAGAAAATTGAATCATCTCCAAAGAAAACAAAATCATCAAAAACTCCTTTAATAAAATTTGTCAAGGCAAGTTCATCTGAAAACAAAGGAAAAATACAAAAACAAAAAGAACCTGAAAGGTCGACACACACCTTACCTAGGTCGACACACACTATGCATAGGTCGACCTATCCCAGTTAGAGGTCAACCTACTCCTCTTATAAAAATCACAAAAACTTCACACCAATGAATAATCATTTTTCTCATGGAAATTGGAATGTTTTCTCCTCTCACAATTCAAGATGGAATAAGTCTTGGAACCAAAGGTACAATGGTAACCAATGGTTCAATCCATATTTCTATCATTCATCTTTTCCTGTATATCAACAACAATACATGCCAATTGTTTCACAATGGAACAAACCAACTAAGAGGCATAATGTTCATAAAGTTGAATCTTCTGTTTCAAAAAACATTGTGAAGAAAAATACACAAATTTGGGTTAGAAAGGATGTGTTATCTCTTCTCACTCAGGATGTTGGTACCAATCTCATGTGGGTACCAAAAACTTTTCTTGTCTAATTTGTTATGTGTAGGAAAGCCGTGCATCCAATTCCAACAACATCTGGATTCTTGACAGTGGATGCTCACGGCACATGACAGGAGACAGAAACAAATTTTCATGCTTGATTGAAAAGGAAGGTAGATCAGTCATATGTGGAGGTAATAATAAAGGAAAAATAATTGGCAAAGGAAAATTTGGTAAGTCTTGCATTACCCTAAGTGATGATGTTTGTTTAGTTGAATGTTTGAATTACAACTTGCTTAGCATTAGTCAATTGTGTGACAATGGTCACAAGATTCTTATTGAACATGACTCATGCAAAATAATTGACTCCTCTTCTGAGAAAATTAAATTGATTGGAAAAAGAGAAAATAATGTCTACATGATTGATTTGTGTGATAATTCCTCTTTAAATGTTTGCTTGATTGTAAATAAAAATGACACAGCTTGGTTGTGGCACAAGAGATTGGGTCATGCAAGTTTCACAACCATTAAAAAACTCATGAGAATGAATCTTGTAAAATGTCTTCCTGAATCTCTCCCAGTCATGGACAATCCTGTTTGTGGGATATGTGCTCAAGCAAAACAAACAAGAAAATCTTTTAAAGTGTTCAATGAAGTACTTACATCTAAACCACTTGAGTTGCTTCATATGGATCTCTTTGGTCCAACCAGAACTCAAAGTATAAGTGGTAATAGATATGGCTTTGTGATCATTGATGACTTTACAAGATATACTTGGGTCTTATTCCTATCCCATAAAAGTGATGCATGTTCAGAATTCAGGAAATTTTACAATTCTGCCTTAGTGGGTTTGTCTTTCAAATTGAAATCTATCTTGACAGATCATGGGGGTGAGTTTGAAAATAAATCTTTTTCTGATCTATGCACTGAACTGAACATTATTCATAAGTTTTCTTTCCCTAGAACTCCAGAACAAAATGGGGTTGTAGAAAGGAAAAACAGAACTCTTGTGGAAATGGCCAGAACTATGCTCTTAGAAAGTAAACTGTCTAAATCTTTTTGGGTAGAAGCTGTAAATACAACTAATTTCATTTTGAATAGAGCATTAGTAAGACCAAAGATCAGAAAAACCCCTTATGAGTTGTTCAAAAATAAAAAGCCAAGTGTGTCATATTTTAAAATTTTTGGTTGCAAATGTTTTGTTCACAATAACAACAAAGAAAATCTTGATAAATTTGATGCAAAAAGTTTTGAATCAATCTTCTTAGGTTATTCAGAAACTTCAAGAGCTTACAGAGTTTATATCTTGAAAAATAAGACTGTGGAAGAATCTCCACATGTCATTTTGATGAAAATTTGCAAAAGATTGACATTTCTGATTTGTGCAGAACTCAAAAATGTGATGATGAAGATGATCTTCTTGAACATCCATCTACAAATCTTGAAGATCCAGAAGTACCAAATGTACATGAGGTTTTTGAAATGCCAACTTCAAGTCAGGTAATCATGTTCCTGAAAATCATGCAAACTCTAAGGTAATTTCTGAACCCAGATTGTTAAGAGATCATCTGTAGCAACCCGGAAAATTTAATACTTAAAAAATTCGAAAATAATAATTTCTTTAAATCGAAATAATAGAAAACATGCGTACCATTATCATATGTACAAGAACACAACGGAAAATTCCTTAAAAATTATAAATCAATCCCAGACATTATTCCTAAGTGTTCCACGTAGAAATTCGTGCAACGAAAAATCTGATTGGCCAAGGGTATGTCACAATGTGACCAATTATCCAAATTAGGAAACTAAGTCGGAAAATCGTTAACACGGAAAGATAACGCGCCCATAAAACAAACGAACATGTCGGAGAGACTTCCAACATCATGAAATGAATAACCATTATTGGGTTTGGACCAATGGACCTCTTATAGCCCACGAATAAATTCAAATAAGAAAATGCAATAAAAATCATTACTCTATTATTCCCTAATTAAAAAGGGAAAACCTATAAGATAAATTCTAATAAATAATGGGCTTGGTTAAATATACCCATTAGAAATTAGTGGGCCAAAATAAGGATTTTAAAAATAAGAATAATGGGAAAATATCCTAAATTCGTAACTAAATTATTACCTAAATAGAAAAGTGGTATTTAATGCATTAAATAAGAAGGTTGAGTTAGAATTGGATTCCTAAACCTACCCTAATAGGTTGGCCACGAATTTAGCTTCCATCCTAACCCAAATAGGAAGTGGAAAGCTTGGGAGGAGGTAAGGAAAGGAGGAAATTCGGAATTTAATAGGAGTTAGAGTACTATTAGGAATTAGAAACATAACTAGCATAAATACATCTCTTAAACCCTCTTGGCCGACCCAAGCTCGTGCCAAGGGATTCCTAGACCAGGAGGAGAGGCCAAGGAGGAGGAGATTTCGTGGGGAGAAGGACCTTTCAAGCTCTCAACCCCGTTCTTCAAGTTCTAGCCTTAGAAGAGGAAATCGAGTCAAGGTAGGCATTCTCACAAGCTAAAATCCTAATATTTCGTCTGTAGATTTTTCCATACATCAGGAACAAAACCCTCAAGTTTCATAATTTTCCATCGTGTATATCTTTAGTTCTTGATTTTTCATGTTTTGCAACTTACATGACCCCGAACCCTCTTCTTAACTCTTGATCTCCTTGTATACTCAACCTCATGCCACGAGATTTTTACTGGAGGGACTGATGCATGTTAGGCATCGTTTGCCCCTAAAAGCCCTAATTTTTATCAAGCATGTTGCTCGAATTAAATCATTCATCTCTGCTGCACCTGGAATCAGGTTGCTTCTTGTTCCACTTGTTAGAACCATGTCGATACCACGATTGTTTTCAAATTCCAAATTACTGGAAGTACCCTTGCATGTCTGGATCAATTTAAAACTGGTTTCATGATTTTTCATCGTGTATACAAATAGTTATGAATTTCTGAACAACCCTATATCAATTTGATTCAAGTTGGCCCGCAATCCAAAGCCTGGTCTGATTCCTGTCAGAGTCAGGCGCAGACCACCAGATTGCGACAGGCCGATGTGTCACCTTCAGGGTCTGATTGTGACCATCCACCTGTCGCGTTCTCAATCCGTCGCGACGCTTTCCTTGTCGCTTTCGGAATGCGACAGTACCTACGTCGCGTTCTAGCCTTCTGTCCTGGCAGCCCTGTCGCGACCCTTTTCAGGCCCTGTCACTACCTGTCCTACCCCTGTCGCAATCCTTACATGCCTATGTCGCCTTCACAGGATTTTGCAAAAAAAAATGCCTTTTTAACAGTCATACACGCAGTAGAAACACCTGTTTTACATGGAACTATATTGAATGTTTTTAAATACATATTCACGACATCTTTCTATCTATGATTTCTCTCACACGTTCACACACTTGAACCATCCAATTATGGCTTGACTTGGCACAAAATATCTCATAATGTATCTGGTTAATTTATTGCAATAATGTACATTAAATTGCTCTATTTTAAATGAACTTGTCCTCGATTTTCGCGTTGTTTTGAAACACCGATCTTGACGCTCCACTGTTCTAGAATTCCTCTAGAATGTCGAGCACCTGTTTTATATACACACTTTACTTGGCTTGTGGTGAACTCTCCGTCGGATATTCCTTTTGCCGGACTAGTGAACCCTTGCACAAGGCCTCCGTCAGTCTCCTCTGATCATGGATTCCCACATGGTCGACGAGCCGGTTGTACCCTAACACCTATGATACACTCTAGGGATCGGTAAGATCCAAACGGCCTTAAATTGTTCTCTCACTCTTATCTTGAATCACGCCGAACCTCTAGACCTGTGCATAATAAGGCTAGCAGAAAGGTTGTGTTCCACCTGACTGCCAACACCGTACGCGCGTGTTGTGCAACTGTTACTATCTCTCGTTACTCGACGTTTCATGTGCAATGACCATAAGATCTCATCTATGCTATACTCGCCCGTCTATTCACATTCACGTTCACTCTACTATTTCATCTCTCTCGTCTATTCATCTAGAACTCTCTTGTTACCCTTTGAGCTGTGTGGCTCCTATCGTTTGTGCTATTTTGTGACTATCTAGCGCCATAATATGGGTCTTGTGACTCTACTGTATCCAATGCATACTGTGCAGGGTACGGAGAGTGTCCGAGGGGCTCCAATCTAGTCCTGGGGGCAGAGAGCCACCCGAAAATACCTGCAGGGGCTATTGACGGTGTTCTGCATTGCACCAGTTCTGACTATACTATCTTGGCTAGACATCTAATTGTCTGAGGAGTTTAGACGTACTGTACCATTTCTGTGCTATTACTGTGCTAGCACTGACTGTTATAACATTAGTCTGAGGAGTTCAGGCATAATGTACTATCAGGAAACGGCTACTGTCCTAGAAGTGACTATTGTCGTACTCTACTAGTGCACCGTTGTGCAACCAGACACGCTATCTCGTTACACGCTCTACTTGATACTTGCTATCTTGAGTTATTGCGTTCTATCGTGACTTGATCACATTCAAAGTGCCATTACTATTTCGATTAACGAAAGTTAATCAAAGTGCTATACTATTTCGATTGATGAGAATCAATCAAAGTGCAATTTACTCTTTACATGACCATCTACTATCCTCTCTTCTTGCTATACATGTCACTTGCTATTTCTTGACACTATCGTTACGTGCTATTGTTGTTATCGTTTTCTATCGTGACTTGACTTTAGTCATCGTGCTATATTTGATTCATCTGCTATTTGAACCATGTTGCTTGTGCTATTACTTTCTTGACTTTACATGACTCTCTCTATCATTAGTTACTCTGCCATTTAAAGCATTAATCATTTAAAGCCTACTTGACTATTGAGATTTAAGTCCTACTGGGCGTTATCGCTCACCCTTCGTTATTGGTTATTGTGTCTCAAGTAAGTCGAACAATGACGTTATACGTGCCAATGGGACAAGACCAGAGTGATGAGTGACCCGGAGTCAAATGACGAAGTTACCCTAGCACAATTGGAGTCTAGTAGTTGTTGCTTTAGATTTCTTTTCAATGTAATGATGTCATTGAGCCTTATGTATTGGCTCCGAATTAGTGGTTGTAATAGTCTTAGTGATTTTATAATGAAATGAAGAGTTATTTCAATTATTGTTCATTAGATGCTCTGATGTTTGCGAAAGTATGCGCAATTGTCGTTACCATACTCGTTGTTTGCGTCTCCCTCCAATTTATTCTGCTGCTAAATTGGAGGGGCGTGACATCATCCCCTTGAAAACATTGTTGGTAATTTGCAAGATGGAATTAGAACCAGATCATCTTTTCATTCTATCATAGTTGAAGATTCTTTGGTACTTCTTTCCCAAATTGAACCCAAAACTGTTGATGAAGTTTTATCTTGTGAAAACTGGATAAATGCAATGCATGAAGAGCTTCATCAATTTGAAAGAAATCAAGTTTGGGATTTAGTACCAAAACCTTCTGATTTAACTTCTGTCATTGGAACTAGATGGATTTTCAGAAACAAATTGAATGAATCTGGTCAAATTGTTAGAAATAAAGCTAGACTTGTTGCTCAAGGGTATAACCAAGAACTTGGTATTGATTTTGAAGAATCTTATGCCCATGTAGCAAGACTTGAAGCTGTTAGGATATTCATTGCATTTGCTGCTTCTCTGAAATTCAAAGTCTTTCAAATGGATGTCAAGAGTGCTTTCTTGAATGGTTATATAAAAGAAAATATTTTTGTCAAACAACCCCCTGTTTTGAAAATGAAAAATTTCTCAATCATGTTTTTAAACTCAATAAAGCTCTATATGGTCTTAAGCAAGCTCCAAGAGCTTGGTATGACCGGTTGAGTTCCTTTCTTGTAAATAAAGGTTACATAAGAGGAAACATTGATCAAACTTTGTTTACAAAAACTGCAAAAAATCATTTTATTGCTGTTCAGGTTTATGTTGATGATATCATTTTTGGCTCCACAGATAATAATTTGTGCAATGAGTTTGCCCATCTTATGCAATCTGAATTTGAAATAAATCTAATAGGTGAACTTACATTCTTTCTAGGTCTGCAAGTACATCAAACTGTTGAAGGAATTTTTCTGAGTCAAACAAAATATGTCAAGGAGTTGCTCAAGAGGTTTGACTTTCAAAACATCAAGCCATCCAACACACCAATGGCTACAAGTGTAAGACTTGAGAGTGATGCTTCTGGTAAGCCCGTTAATGCTAAACTTTACAGAGGTATGATTGGATCTCTTCTTTATCTAACTACCTCTAGGCCAGATATTCAATTTAGTGCCTACATGTGCGCCAGATTTTAAGCAAATCCTAAAGACAGTCACATGTCTGCAGTTAAAAGAATTTTCAAATATCTTCTTTCTTCATGTGATTTGGGTCTTTGGTATCCTGCTGGGTGTAATTTGGACTTAATTGCATATAGTGATGTTGATTATGCCGAGTGCAAACTTGACAGAAAAAAGCACTAGTGGGTTGTGTTTATATCTAGGAAGGTGTCTTATTTCTTGGGCTTCCAAAAAGCAACATTCTGTAGCTCTTTCAACTGCAGAAGCTGAGTATGTTGCTGCTGGTAGCTGTGGCACCCAAGTCCTTTGGGTCAAACATCAACTTCTAGATTATAATCACACATTAGGTTGCATTTCCATTCTTTGTGACAACACAAGTGCTATCAATCTGTCCAAAAATCCTATTCAGCATTCCCGCACAAAACACATTGACATTCGGCATCATTTCCTTCGAGATGAAGTAGCAAAGAATTCTTTTGAACTCCACTTCATTGACACAGAAAAACAAATTGCAGACATTTTCACTAAGCCTCTTGCAGAACCTAGATTCGCTTCTCTTAGAAGGGAACTTGGTTTATGCAAGCTTTCTCATGTCTGATATCTTCATCTCATCTTGTTGTGCAAATAAGCGTCATTCTCTCTTGCAAATAAATTCCTACTTTTCAATTGCATTGGAATTCTTGGTATATCAAATAGTGATTTGAAGAAAGGCAAGTTAGGCTTGTTTGGACACTTTCACTATGCGTGAGTATATGTCTCCGCTAAGTATCAAGTTTCCTTTATGGAGTATTTGTTGAGGGGGAGTATTTGTTGAGGGGGAGTTATTGTCTATTCTTTACTCATTTCACTTGACATTTGTTGTCTATATTGAGCCCCAATCATCAGATTTTTGAGTCATTGTGCTATTCGTATGAGAGAATTAAGACATTAATCTAAACTCATTGTGCACTTAGTTTAATTTCAAAGATTCATTATCATTTCAAGGTTAAGCAATCTTAATACTGGATGTTTTTAAAATGATTTTCAAAACACTTGTAAGCACATGAGTGACGTTATTATTTAGCTTGTGCATGTTTAAGCTTCATTTTTACCACATGTTAGGAATAATTTTTCTAAATTCGTAGTCATGTCTTTTATGGTCAAGCAATCAAATTCCTGCAAAACATCAACAGAAAATGATGAACAATCAGGAAAGATGCAAACAGAGCAATGCAAATTTTTGAACCACTGAGTAACCGGGCCATTTCACCTAAAAAGTGATTTGTTTCGCATAAAAAAATGGGAATCAAAGTTTTCAACTCTGTATAAGATAATGAAAGTTAAACCACTAAGTAATCAGGAGATCTTGCATCTGATCAATGTGATCTCTTGCACTGAAAAGTGAGATTTAACTAATTTATTCTTGTATTCTTTCCCAGTTAAAAATAAAAGAAAATTAAATTGACAGGATTAAAACAACTTAAGACCTTCATAAAGTTCATGTTTACTGAGACTAGACCTATTATTTCACATTGTGTTAAACTTAAAGCCCCTAACATCCTTGTTAAATACTTCTGCTCACTCATTTAGGTCACTTTATTTCACATTTGCATCATTATTTTAACCACATTCAGCTCATTATAATTTGCTAGTCTTTGTGTTGAGTGTGTCTTTGTGATTAAACTTTACTGCACAATACAAAGAATTCAATAACTTCTCTCATATGTCAATATCACTCTGCCTCATTTATTTTGATCATTGCTGACCTTTCATTTCTTACATTTCATCTCTTGATCTCCTACTATTCCTTGTTTCTCTCTCTCATCTGTCCTTTTGATGCTGTCAAAAAGGGGGAGAAAAGGCCTTCAAATAGAAAGGGGAAGAAAGGTCTCTAAGGGGAGAAAGGTCAAAGGGTGTTTATGGTCAAAGGGAGAGTTTTTGAAGTTAAGGGAGTCAAGATATTAGGAGATTGAGCATAGGTTTTGTCATCATCAAAAAGGGGGAGATTGTTGGGTTGAGTGTGTTTTGGAATTTCCTAAAGTTGTATTTTTAATGATATCCAATGAACATCACTCATACTTTGATTTTGATGATGACATGTTGTGATTTTAATGATGACATGTTGTGATTTTAATGCACAATAACTGGAACATGTTAAATACATCACATGCAATGACCATATTCAAATAGCATGTTTTTTAAACACATTTATCATTTATTTTCATGATAATACATTGGACTAATGAAATATGTGTTTAATTCTCAGGGACAAACATTTCCTGCAAAGGTAGTGTCGACACACCTCTCACTGGTGTCGACACAATGCTTCAAAGCCAAGCAAAAATATTGAAGAAATGGTCAAGTAGTGTCGACACTAGACCAAGTCAGGTCGACATTAAAGGCAACTCCCAAAGAACCATGTCAACAGGCCTCTACAGCAGGTCGACACCAGATGCAGTCAGGTCGACACTAGAGAGCCTTCCCAGAAGGCTTGTTTGTCAGTTGTCTACAGCAGGTCGACACTAGACCATCTCAGGTCGACACTAGAGACCTCTCCTAGAGAAGTTTTTCTGCCAGTCTGGGATAGTGTGTCGACACTAGACCAAGTCAGGTCGACACACTCCGAAAAGTTTGTGACTTAAATCATCTCCTGGACACGTGGCACCCTAGGGTTTTGGTGGATCGGCCTTGGATCATGTGCCCGCGTACCCTAAGACTTATTATGGACTTTTGGGACTATAAATACCCATCTCTTGGGTACTCCAATGATCCCCACGCAAGATAAGAGGAAGAGCTTTCTGGAAGAGGGGAGCAGAGCGGGAAAAGAGCTTCTGCATCCAGAGGAGCAGAGCAGCGCCGCCAAAGGGGAGAAGAAGGAGAAGAAGAGGAGGAGCTCGAGATTGCAAGAGTGCTGGTCCAGAAGGAGATCCAGCCGAGTTGTATTTGGTCAGAGTCTTGAATTTTCTGGGAAATCTGTGTATGAGTTCTACACAGATCTCCCAATTTTATTTGTTCTCACCAATTCTATTGTATTGAGATAGATCGTGCTAGAGGATCTATTCTCTAATTGTGCTTGGTCTAGCAAAACTTGTATCTATTGTGATCCAGAGGTTTGAGTACTTTGTACTCTGTTTTGGAGCTGTAGTGCTCTGAGTTAGAGGCATTGTGCTCTGGTGCTTGAGCCGTGGTGCTCAAGGGCTTGTGAATTTGCTGAATTCACAAGTGGTCATTGGAGTAGGTCGTTGTGCCTATTTCCTGGGGTTTTTTGAGTTGGTGAACTCAAAGAGGTTAGAGTCGTTGTGCTCTTGTTTGTACTGCACTTGTGTTAGTGGTTCCTCCGTTGTGAGGAGGTGGACGTAGGAGACACAAGTTGTGTTCTCCGAACCACCTTAAAATCTTCAGTGCACTGTGGTTTGATGTATGGTTTGATGTTCTCATTCACTACTCTCACACACCACACTTGAGTCTGGTCGAATTGTGTGTTTCACATTTTTAATTCCGCTGCTATTCACACAATCTCGTAGTTCGTTTACCAAAGTCACCTATTCGATCCCCAACACTGCTAGGGAGTCTCTGACGATGGCTCCTGTCGAGGAAGAAGGTAAATTAGACGAGTTACCTCCTCGGTCTGGTATTTCCATACATAGGCCGGCAGATATTTCTTTAATGATGGCTTCTGATTTGGCAACCAAGGAGAATATTTTCATGTTGAATACTATTGTGTCAAAAGAGGGTATTGTTCAAAAGAAGGTTGGTGCTCGGACAAGATCTAAGGCTGAAGCCTCTGAGGGTTCCTCTGGGTATGTTTCATCATGAATAGTTCCATCTTATTATGGAATATCAGAGGTATTTCCAACTTAGCTTCTAAGCATATGTTGCGGAGATTCATCAGAATGAATAATATTGATTTGTTGCTATTGCGGAGCCTATGGTCTCATTGGATAGGGCGGATACAATGTGCAGATATTTAGGTATGGATTCTTTCACAGGAAACAACAGCACGGCTTCCAAAATCTGGGTCTTTTAGCGTAATCAGATGTTCCACACTATTAATAGCTCTGATCAACATATTACTTTAGCAGCTTTGAAGGATGACAATGTTTATTTTATGATTACTATGGTTTATGCTAGCTGTATTGCTAGCAGTAGAAGGTTGCTTTTTGATGATATTTTTAATCTTTCGGGACAAGTGGACGTCCCTTAGATTATTGGTGGTGATTTCAACTATATTAGTCAGCCGTCTGAGAAGGTGGGGGGGATACCTACTAATATGCAAGCCATGGTCGACTTCAATGCTTTCATTTCTGTAGCTTCTTTGTCAGATGCAGGCTATATTGGACCTCAATTTACTTGGTCTAAAAACAGGATTTGGCAAGCAGTTGTTAAGGCTAGGTTGGATAGGGTTCTCCTGAACTCTCACTGTGATTGCATGTTCCCGAGGCTCCAGGTGAGGCATCTGCCTAGGGGTCCTTCAGATCATGCTCCTATGCTTGTTGGTTTTTCTAATTGAAAAGTAGCGGAAGATAGCTATGAAGAAATCTAGAAGGGGGTTGAATAGATTTCTACCAAATTAAAATGAAACACTTATTAGATTAAAAATCTATGAGAATTATAGAGTTCTGAATTAAGCACAGATTCAAATCAAGACAAATTGAGCAAGTGAGGTGTGAATCTAAAGATTACTAGATGATAGCATACTGATTAGCAAGCGTGCCTATCAATCATCTAACGTTAAGATAGATCAATCCACAGAGACACAAGGATTTATGGTGGTTCAGATTACACAATTGTGTATCCTACATCCACCATCCACACAAACACACACAAATATGCTTATAGAGCAAGTTCAAACAGAACACACAACACACACACAATTTGAGATGATCAGAATCTCAAATTAGAACACACACATGAAATTGAGCAGAAGGATAGCTCAAAATTTCACACTACACACTGAATGATTTGAAGTTGAGATGTAGAACCAGTTGAATAATAAGAAATTATAGAACAAATGAAATTGGTTCAAATTTCCACCTTTGTGCTTCCAACTGAAACTTCTGGCTTCCAGCTTCAAGCTGATGATGTAGACTCCAGAATATGAGAATTCAACTTTATCTTTGATCACTCACAGTAATTGGATCTACAATTCTTCAGATCAGAAGAATCAGCAACCTTCAGATAGGACCTCTCTCTAGTCGCCGCTTTCTGGTTCTAGGGAATGAAGAACTGGTGTGTGTTGCCCCAAAAGTGTAAGGATTATGGGCATTTATAGTCCCATGTATCCACGTGGTACCTTGGAGTGTGGGGGCACAAAATCCCCGCTCAAAAGTTCCTGAATCACAACCTGACACATGTTCAAGAAATTTAGATTCTGGATCATCATTCCAAGTGTGTCGACACAGTCAAGTTATGTGTCGACACATGAACCTGGATTGTTGTACTGTCAACATTGGAAGTTAACCTGTGTTGACACATACTTGACTTGTGTCGACACACCTGACTGAATCCTAAAAATATGGCTCTCTGGGAAACCTCTTGTGTCGACACCCTAACAGAAGTGTGTCGACACCACTGACTTCTTTCTTCTGTCTACTTTCTGAGAACAAAGGATGTGTCGACACATAAGGGACCTATGTCGACACAACTAGCTTTTCTTCTTGATTCTCTTCATTGGAATTGTCCTTTGTGTCGACACTCTGACAATATTGTGTCGACACCACTGACTTCATAACACCTTTTTATCTGAGTTAAACATGAAATATTATGTTAGGTATGACTGGAGCAAGGTATTCAAAATTGTATGGATCATAGTTAAACATCATCAAAACAAGAGATCCAACAATCTCCCCCTTTTTGATGATGACAACTATGATTCATTGATCATTTCAGTATAAATGAACAAAGTATAGAAATCAGTCAATCACTTCATTTCATGTCACATGTGAGAGGCAATCACAATCACAAAGTCACATCATTCATTGAAAATTAAACTACAGGAGTATAGCTTGCATATGAAAATCATAAAATTCAAAAACCAATTACTCTCAATTCACTTGACATAAAGTTTTGAAACCAAAAACTGAAATATTCACACACAAACAGATCTCTCCCCCTTTGACATCATAAAAAAGATAGCACTACCGAGGTGGAGCTGGGCGGGGGCAAAGAGCTTGTGATCAAGGTTTTTCATTTTCTCTTCCAAAGCTCCAAAATTGTTCCCCAGTAAAAGTTGAACAGCAGTCAGTCGTGTATGAAGTGTTTCTTCCATTTTCTTTAGATTCTCAGAGATGTGAACTGTCATGTGATCAATGCCATGGGGCATAGGAGGAACAGCTGTAGAAGAGGTAGCATAACGTCTATCTTTAGTGCTAGTATCATCTCTTAGTTTCCACACATTATTGAAATCAGCTTTGAGTTCCTCAATCTGTTGACCAATGTGTGTTGTATGCTCTTTCATATGTTCCAAATCACTAACAAAATGAGCAAAAGATAGTCTGCACTTGGAAATTTGAGTCACAGCTTCTTGTCCAGTTTGAATGCCTTGTTGTGTATTATCAAGAACTCTTGAGAGCAAGTCTTGAAGCCCAAACTATGGAAATGATAGTTGAGTTGATGCATCACCAAGTGTGCCAACCAATCTATTAAACCTTCTTGAGGCATGTTCAACAAGTTGTTGTTGTCTTAAAAAATGATTTGTTACTGTGTTCTCCAATCTCTATATTCTGAACTCAAAATTGGATGACATTTCTCTCATAGAGGAATTCAGATTAACAAACTGAACTTGAAGAAAATGATAGAGTTCAGGAGGGACTGAAGATCCACCAGTGGATGTGGAAGCTAATCCTTGATGTTGAAAGAAGGAGGATTGAACTGTCAAACTTTGATGTGGCACACTGTCATGTGGAACCTCTTATGGAATGGACTGTTCAGGCATATCTGAGGGTAATTCCTACTCCAATGGTGGCTGGTCCACTTGTGCTTCTTGAAGAGGATCTTCACTAGGAGCTGGCTATTCTAAATCATGGTCTGATGCTTGTTCCAATACTGGACCTCTAGTGGCCTGAGCTCCTTGAATTTTGAACTTCATGTATCTTATCACATTGTTCAAACAGTATATGTTATACTGAGAAATTCTCTGAACTTTCTCATTTAAAAATGAGATGCCAAACTTTCTCAAAGAGAGCAGTCAAGTGTGCAACATAAGGAAGAGATCTATGAAGTTCCTTCCTTATTGTTTTAGACATAATCTGAAACATGATCTCAGTAAGATCCACCTTAATCTTTTTCAACATGCAAAACAACAAAAATCTTTGAATGTCTGTGAGCATGTTTCTTCCACCACCCTGAGGTGTAACAATAGTGGTGAACATATGATGCACTAATCGATGTAGCGGAGGAAAAGTATTAGCATTCAAGCTTGTAACATGTGTTTGCTTTGCATCTTTCTTGTCATAAGGCAACCCAGTAAGCAGTGAAAAAGCTTCATGAAGATCAAACTGGAAAGTATAAAAATCTTCACTAGAATTAGGAATATCAAAAATTTGATGTGCCAACTCATGAGTAAGACAGATTTTCACACATTTTACTTCAGATTGAAATCCCTCTTCTGTATCCACAAGATTTTTGTAGAATTCTTAAACCAATCGTGGATAAACGTTTCTGTGCTCACTGATGAATTTTAACCAGCCTTGAAATTCAAATAGGGGAAGAAGGTCTGAAAAGGCAGTTGATAAATCTGTATCATGGATGTCAACTAACCTTGGATTCAAAAGCATACGTATTTCAGACTGTATGGATCTTGAAGGTGTTTTTGTTGGAGACTGAGATGCATTAGATGAAGAGAGTTCTGGTGTTTCTGCGTTAGGGTTTGAAGTGGGTTTATCTTCAGTTGATGAGGAACTGGTTTCCTCAGAAGAACTTGTATCCCTAAGAATCTTGCGTTTAGGGTATCTAGGTGGCACAACAGACTTTCCTTTGTTTTGAGATGTAGACTTGGCACGTTTGGAAGAGGTACTAGAAGGAATGGAATCTCTTTTCCTCTTCGAATGATCATTGCTAAACTTAGACCGCCGTTCCACTGGTTGATCTTGAATAACCACACCTTTGACTATTGCTTTTGCCTTTGCTCCACGACTTGGAGTTTGCTTGGGTGCCATGGAGATTGGATATGGAAGATGAAGAAGCAAGATGGATGAACTGGAAATCATAGGATCTCTTTCTTTCGGAGTTGGAGGAGAGGAGGGAAGTTTAAAAGATGGGAAGTTGAAGGTGTAGGGTCGACCTAGGGTTGTGGTCCTTAAAATAGAATCGACACCCAAATAAAGATGGTAAGATGATCTAGCGGTTCATCTAACCTAATCCAGAACCATTGACTAGGTGAAAGTGTGTCGACCTGAGACCAGACTGTGTCTACACAAGAATAGAGTGTGTCGACCTGTGAAAACAAGAATTCAAGAGTTTATGAAAGGAAGAGAAAGAGAGTCTTTAATATGATGAGAATGACTTGAAAATCTATTGTTCAGGGATTTTTAATATGTTAAAGATGTCACTATCAAATTCTTTTCATCATTCCTTTTGAAAATTTAATGGTTTGAGGATCAGTAGACAATGTTTGACCATAAGACAAATCTGAAGAACCTGAATCACAATTTAATAGAATTAAAATATTTTGTTCAGTAACAAATCATTCTTTCAAACCTTACTCCGCAATTGCAAGATAATCTCTCTAGGATAAATGCTAATTAGTATTAAAGTTAAACATTTTAGAGGATTTGAATTGGGCAAGTTGTTGACCATTTTGGTTGTTGTATTTTCCTTGAAGTAAAAGTAATGAGCAGTCAGATATAGTACATCTTGTTCACTCAAGTACACATACTTTTTACATACCTGAGTCCCTGGTTACTTGAGATTGCTAATCATTCTGCCTCAAGGGGTTGATGAAAACTTTTTGACATGTAAATATATGTTTATTAGACACCAATATTCCCAGTTACTCAGTTAACATTAAATTTGAATATTTTGATTGAACCTCTTAGAGTAGAGATAGCAGGACACTTCAGAACATACATAGTTCATCACTTTTTGTGAAGGTGTGCAGTTTCTCAGTATGCAAGTCATTGCTCTACCAAGATAGAATTGATATTTGATAGATACAAAAAGTTGTACACAAACTTAGCCTTTCTCAAATTATCAAAAAATGTGTAAAAATAATACTGATTTTGACATTTTTCAACCAAAGAAATTAAATTACATTTGAATTTCAGAGAATAAAATAATGTTGACTTAAAGAATATTTTAAGACTATTAAACATGCAGTCTCGGTTGTTTTCAGAAGTTTTAATGGTCAGATTTTGAACTACATAAAAAAGCAAACCACTAAATTATTTTTGGTCTGATGTAAGAAAAAATCAGTGAATTCTTTAGCTCCCCCTGAATTGTTGACTTAGTCAAGATTCATCAAAAATAAAGATTCTCCTTCGTCAACATGAAAGAATATCAAATGAATATGTCTTGGAAAATTTTGAAGAATTTGATGTCAAGCAAAGAAGGGATGTGTCGACACAGAAGTTGATGTGTGTCGACACAGGATGTGGGTAATGATCACTCTCAATCTTAGAATAGTGAACTGGTCGACACAACACCAATTATGTGTCGACCTGATTCTGAATCAAAGTTTTCACTGACATTGCTCAACAAGTCTGATCAAATTTGCAAATAGTTCCCCGACAACTTATGTACAAGCATTTTTGCCTTCTTTTCAAAAACAATCACTCTTCTCAAAACATGTGCTTGTAGACACCCATTCTTGACCCATAAGCTGAGCCAAATTCCTTGTCACATCATTGACGCCCCACGTTGGCTCATCATCGCCAAGCTGGCTTTGTCCGATAATGGTATCTCTCTATTAGTTCATCACCCTAGTGGGCTCTTCCTGGTCAAATCAATCAGTCTTCATCATCATCTTGTAGCTCTCTGAGTTGAGAATCCAATGCTTCAAATCGTGTGCCAATCTGATACCCATGCAAGGAGATCAGATACTTTGAATGAGTCATATGTTGAAAGATTCTGAAGGCGACAATGTCCCTGTCGTGTTCATAGTCAGAAGGCGACGTCCTTCATGTCGGATTCATGCCTCCATCGATTGCCTTCAAGAAATAATCAATTACCTCAAGAAGGCGACACCTCGATACGTCGTTCTCATTTGGCCTTTTAATCTCTGAAAATTTGCCAGAAAATACTTCAAGACTTCCTTCTATGGAAGGCGACGTATCGAGGCATCGCTACTTGGTAGCGACATAGAGCCTGTTGCATTCTGGTTTCCTTCACAGACCCATGCAACATGGCTTTCCTATTCATACTCCGACCCTTACTATTGATGAATAATCTGACTTTTGGTGGGTCTAGAGGTCTCCAAATCTTGCCAAACTCGGAGGAAACCTTCCTCAGAACCTCCTTTCCATGTTCGGACTCTCCTTGCACTAGAACAGTTACCTAAACTCAGATTCCAGCTCATTATTCCTTTCCCATCTTGTTCAGAAATAATGGCCTGTAAAAGTGTCAATAGGCACAGTTTTGAAAAAGGTTGGCGTCTGCTTCTTCCTCTCCTAGAGGGCTATGAATCTCCAGAAGACCTTTCAGCCTCCAGACGAATAGGAAGTGCCCACCAGGGTGTTTTCTTCACCTCTATACTTTCTCTCTCCTATTCTTCATGCTTTTTTCTTCATACATGCACATTTAGATTCATTTCCTTTCATAGTTTTACATTAGATCACTCCACAGACACCTATATTAAACATCTAAAGGGGTTAAAACACCACCCCATGTGAGTTCCCTCCATATCTTTCATGTTCTTTGATTATTTTGGGATTGATACTACATCAAATGAGTTTCTAATGGGTTTTCCTTCCTTTTAATGTTCTTGGCAAGTTAAAAAAGACAGTACAGGTACGAGGCTCTTGCCCCTTGGTCGGCTAAGGAGCAGGAAGAACAAAAATCTACAGTCTCCCTCTTCTGTTGCAGAAGGAGACAAGCTTTTGGTCGTGTTCTACATAAGGCGACAGCCTTCATGTCGCGTTCTGTGAACCAGATCCCTTCTACACTTTTTTTCATCTTTCCAAGGTAGTTAGCACTTGTTCTTCATACTATCATCTTTTGCAACTACTTTGGAGGCGATCACGGTGGGACATCTAATATCTATCGTGCTTGTTTCTATCTTACCCTACCTTTTTCAGTCTTCCATGTGTGTGGTTTTTATTTAGATTCCGTGTTTTCCCATTTTATTTCACTGTTGTTTTGAGTTCTGCAGCACTGGGTGAGAAGGCGACGACAGGGGCGTCGCGATATAGAATTGTTTGTTTAGGAAACTAGGTGTCTGTTTAGGAAAGGTTGCCTCTTAAGTCTGGACAGGCGTCCCTTGTTTTGGTGTATCAAAAACTCTCACTTTCCAAATATGGAGTCTTATTTGAACCCATTCTATAGTGATGAGAATCAGGATGCTGCTTTCTATACCTCCTAACGCTATAAGGAGTCTCTTCCTCATGACCTCCTTGAGGATTCGGCCCAGCCCTAGGTCGCCACAGTCCATACTAGTGAGAGTCACCATCCCGATGATGATGGCCCATCACAACTTATCTGTCCCCCTCAGGCAGATGATCAAGTTTCTCAACTCATGCGATTAATTCCTCAGCTTGATCAATCACAAATTCAAGATCTCATGACAGCTCTCAAAGGAAAGACCGTCTCATCACCCTCACCCAGAGCGGGCGCTTCTCGCCCCATGACATCTACTTCCGACCCCCGTATCATCACGGGACAAGCCGAAAACACTCCCATCCGACCACGAGCCATTCAATTCACCCCCTTTGAATCTGAGCACTATTGTCCACGTGAGTCGAGGCCCCGGTCGCCCCCTATCTCCCTTGCTATCCACCACAACAGCTCGAGCCATGTGTCAGGCCAGCATCCCGTGCCTCCTCCTTGTATGCTCAACCCTCTGCCGCTCTCGACATGATGTCTAAGTGGGCGTCTATCAAGAAGGAACTCCAAGAGCTGCGGAAGCAAGTCGACCCCAGGCAGCACCATGATGTGCACATGCCAAATTTCAATGGCATGTGGGTCGCACCTCCATCCGAACTTCCCAAGTACCGCAAGTATAATGGCACTGGAAACCCATACATTCATATCAAGGACTTCATCTATGAATCTACACCTTACCAGCATGACCGCCGCTTAATGGCATATCTGTTCCGTCGGTCATTGGATGGGCCTGCACTAGATTGGTTCTACTCATTGCTGCCTGAAGATGCAGAAGACTTCGCCATAGTGAAAGGAAAGTTCCTTGAACAATTCCAAGATAGGGTCGGGCCGGAATACTCTCTTACGGATCTTATGGCAGAAAGAATGAAGCAGGACAAAGAGTTCGCTACTTATGCCGACAGATGGAGACAAATGGCCACACGAGTCCCCGGGTACCTTTCGGAGGGAGAGAAAGTCAAGACCATCATTGCCAATGCAACCCCTGCCTACAAAAACATCTTAGCAATGAACGATATCACCACCATGCATCAACTCTACAGCCAGGCCCGGTTCATCCAAACCCAGCTCAAAGACTCCCCCATACACTCCATGTTCGAACCCCAGAAATCCCGCTTCCAAAGAAAACCTCAGGGGCTAGTGACCGAGGGTGTCCAAGTCAATGAGCAGGTGAGTGCTTTCAACCCTGCCAGCCAGAACAACAACCGTCAAACCTATACTGCCTAGGGTCAGAATCCCACCAACCCACCACAAGGCCAGCCACGCCAATATAACCAAGTACCACCTCCCGATGGCTCCCAACAAATGTGTCTGTAGACACGCGAATTTGGCTCCACCGCGGGCAAATTTCATGTTGCGCCATAACGCCACAATGGCCCTCTTTTTGCCTCGCAAGAGTGTTTTTCCAATATTTTCTGGATCTCACCTATTCTTTCTCGGTGCTTCCCCATGTGGTTCGGTCGCGGATCAGAGGGCCATGAATAGATTCATTGAAAGGCGTCTAGACTGGCAGACGCGATTCTGGAACCTTGTTGCGACGGCTTCACAGGGCGCGACCTTAACGCGCCGGCCATGCAGGACGCGATCATGCTTCTAGCATGAAGGCGTCGTGCATGGATGACGCATTTATGTGCACATGTTACTGTAATAGAGTCCTTCCACCCAGACGCGATTTCAAAGTCAAAAAGCTACGTCCCTCGAAGTCACCGCACTTGAGTGCCCATGTCGCAAATCACGAGAAAATCTGGTAATCGTGTCTGTGTCAGTGGACACGATTCAAAAGGTCAAATCCGAACCGTCACCTCAGCAGATAGCGCGTTTACGAGTGATTGCCTCGGGACCAAGCATTTTGTAATCGCATCCGGGTGCCCGCCGCGATTCAAGTCGCGGCGGCCTGCCCCGACGCGATTCGGAGATTTGACTAGCAACAATTCTCCGCACGTATGTCCCATCGGTTTGACTTTCTTAATCGCGGCCTGCCGCTCGGACGTGATTCAATTCATAATCGCGGCTTCCTGTTTGGACGCAATTCAAGATTCTGTTGCCTATAAATTGGACCCGAGGGGTCATTTGTTTGGGGGGATTCCAGAAGCGGCGAAGCCCTGCTGGATCGGTGCCTTGACTCCGATCCCTCTACGTCAATCTGCCCTTCTTCCCCAGAGTCCGGCGCCGTCGTCCAATTCTTCCACGTGCACCAGAGCGGAGCAACGCAGAAGCCTCTTCCTCGTCTTCCTCCGTCTGTCCCACCGGCAATGCCGCGGCGCCGACACGCCATCCATTTTGGGGAAGCACCCCCCCCCCTTTCCTTTTCTATTTGCATTTCCACTTCCTCCGGGCTCCACGTGGCACTTTATATTTTCTTCTCCTCTGGGCCCCGCGCGCCCCTTTCTCTTCTTTCATACACACACATACATGCATACATACACACACACACACACACACCTATTTAGGGGTTTAAAAGCCACCACACAGTAAGTCGTTCCCCTTGCCATTTATTCCTTTATTTTATTTATTTTGGATTGATACTACACACACACGTGGCTAATCCCTTCTTATTTTCTTTTCGTCTATTTTTTCAGGGTAATCAAATGAGGAAATGCCCTCTACCGCGGCCGGCCGTGTTCTTAGAGGAAGAGAGAACCTACATCATCCCCGCGCAATCTCCCCACGCTCCAAAAGGTACGCTCGCGATCACTCTTCCACCCTGCACCCTTCGCCGTGCATCTCCCTTCGGCACCATCGCGTGCCTGGCGATCACGATCTTTTTATTTTATTGCCCTTTTTCCACTTTCCACTCCATATCACACACCCACATAAACACTATTCATCCCCCCGCTTCTTTGTGGACCGGAAATGGTATCCACAAATTGGCAATCATGGTGGGACATCTTTTGCGCTTTCTTTTTTGATTACCCCCCTCCCTTCGTGCTCCACGTGGCACTCTCTTTTACATTTATTTTATACTATGTTGCATGTGTGTATGTCTTAGTTTTATTTTTATTCCCTGTACATGTCCCTCCCTTTACTGCTTTGTTTTGATCCTCGGGTTGCCACTGTAATCGTGTCCAATACAGAGGATGCGATTCAGTTTTGATGACGCAGTCGGTTAGCCGGACGCGTTTCTGTTTTCTATCGCGGCGACAGAAGCCTACGTGTTTCTGCCAGTAGTCCACAGGGACTAGGTGCGGCACTGACAGCCTTCTGGGGCTCTCAGTTCCGCATCCGTGTGACTGGACGCGATTTGTGATTCGCGGCCGCTGTGCTGGACGCGATTCACAGTGCTGACAGAAACGCAGCCCTTCTGCCATTTTTGTTATAAATTGTACATGCAGGGCATTATTGCATTGGTCGGTGGACTTCCTTCCCTCATATCCTAGGCTCCACACACCTCTTTTGGTAAGGGCAACCTCTCCTTTGGGCATTCCGTCTCATTGGACTAGGGAACCTTTGTCAAGAGCCCCGTAAGACTCCGTACCCCGTGGATTCCCTAACGGCGGACCGAGTTGGCGGTACCCTTTTGTTGACCCGGGTTAGATATCCTATTGTGTGGTGAGAGGTGATTCTAGTTGTACCCCAAAGTATATATCTTCTACCCAACTAGGATCTCACCTGGAGTGACACAATATTTTTCAATCCATTAATTAATTGTGAAACTCCTTAAAAACAAGCGTTAATCATCATAACTTGTTTGAACCATTGTTGATTGCCTAATCTTTGTTCAACCTGTTTGATTGCTTACTGCTTTATTGAAAATGAACCCATATTATCATGCCGATTTTATTATGAGGACTATGAGGATAATGTTAGATCTCTATCTTTCCAGTCCCATGTCGGTCCATTTCACCACCGTACGGGACAACCTTCTACTTCCTATGATCATGTGTGCACGCCACGCACTGATTTATCTGATGTCTCCTCACATTTACCTCCGATCAGAACCCGACGAGAGCCTTCCCCCGACCAAGATCCAACCGTGCAAACTGTCCTGCACGCACTCGATCAACTCACCCCTCAACAATTAAATTTGATCCAATCTTTAGTTGAGGGTGTGACTCCTTCTCCCTCTCCTTCTCCTTCTCCTTCCCCCAGGCACCCGCCTTTGTACATTCCGGCGACTTCGCCACATACCCCTATACATTCTTTATCACCTCGGCCCTCTGGCCATTTGCACTCCCGTGCTCCGGTCCATACAGACCATCCCTTGGGAAGGCCCATTCATTCAAGGCCACCCCCATGTACTCCCTCACATGTCCAGCGACAATCCCCTACTCCACTCCAGAATGCTCTTCTCCAGAAATTGAACAATCTGGAGGAACAAATAAATAAGCTTTCAAATTCCAAGGGTAACCCTCTTGCCGCCATGCCGGCTCTCCCTAAAATTTACATACATCCTTCGGAGATGCCATCGTACCGACTGTACCATGGCACGGGGAACCCCTACCTTCACATTAAAGAATTCCTTTATGAGTCTTCTCGTTGGCAACGTGACCCCATCACGTTGGCATATTTATTTAGAAAGTCTCTTGACGGCCCTGCACTCGAATGGTTCTACTCCTTAGAGACAAGTGAGGCAGGAGATTTCCGCTCTTTACATAAAAAATTCCTTCAGATGTACAAAGACCGCGTCAGCCCTTATCTCTCTATCACGGACCTAACATCCGAGAAGATGGGGGCCAACGAGGCCTTTGTACAATTTGCTGACCGTTGGAGGTCGATGGCCACGCGCTTGCAGTATGAGCTCTCGGAGTCAGAGCAAGTTAAAATAATCATTTCAAACTCTACTCTGAAGTTCAGACACATCCTGGCCATGAATCAAATCACCTCCATGGAGGAGCTCTACGAGCGGGGACGTTACATTCAAGCCCATTTAATGGACTCCCCGATCGCAGAGCTATTTGATCAAATTAATCCGGGAAAGAACAGATCAGTGGACGCCATCCACCATCCACCTCGCCATTATACAACATTCACCTCATATGCACCTCCACCAACTCCCATCTACTACAACATGCCACCACCCAGGCGTCCACTGATTCACCCTCCTCGGACTCAACAACCTCCAACTGGGCCGTACGATGCCCCTATTTTTCATGAAGAAGCTCATGCGCCCTACGTTGCGCCTGCTCCAGCTCCCATGCCAGCTCCCATGCCTCCACCACAACAACCACTACCACCACAACAGCCTCCACTTCCGCCATAGCCTGTTGCTCGAGCTGAAGTTGCCAGCATCCAACCCCTCCAGGAAACCACTTGGTTCTTACGACGATGAACCTTCCCAGGTCATGTTCGTACGCCACTTACCTACACCTCCTACAATACCATCCACTATCATCAAACCCTCCATCATTAAAACAACCATTACACCCACCATTAAGCCAGTCATTACACCTCCCATACCGCCAGCACCATTGGAAACCGAACCCGAGCAACCCCTTGCTATTATACCCATTACGCCTCCACAGACCATACAGCCTTCCACTCCATCCATATCTACCCCCATCCAACGGAGCAGGCACAAGTTTTTGAGGAGTAACAAGCAAGCATAGCAGAAGAAGGAATCCCCGGGACCGGGCATGCTTCATAAAATCCAAGATTGTATTCCTCGCATGCCGGTCATTGTTTCCATACCGGGCACATTTATTGAGCGGGAGTCCTCCCTCCAATCATGGCCGTCAAGAGGCCTTCTAAATCTATGCCAATCATACACGTTGCCGACTGGGTTTATTTTAAAATACTCATAGGGAATCTCTCCCTCCAAGCTCTCATGACCCCCCACACCATCATTGTGAACCTTCCCACTCTAGTGAAGGGGTCAGCTTCTCAGATTGTGCTCACGCACTCCAACGCCAGGTCATTGGCACAATCTATTACTCAAGGGGTCGTGCCCCTTTCAATAATCAATGCTATACAATCTTTGGGCACGGTCCCCTCGTTGTTGCTTCCAACTCAACCGGTGGAACTCCCCACCATTTCGTTTAACTATATTCCAAGGGAGTTGACACTGACGCTTGAAATTCCGACGGAATTCAACAACCCTCCAATCATTTAGAGCGGCTCAATCTCTCCAAGAAGAGCAAGATCATCCGCCCGCTGGGCAAAATTTGTGAGGAAATACTTGAGGGTCAGAACGCCGATTCCCAAGCGGAAGCCTAAACGCAGGGCAAGGCAAAAGACTAGGGGACCTCCATCTTTTTCATTTTTTTTTCAATCATTGTCTGTGCTTCTCAGCACCTTCCCTTGGGTTCTCCACATTCCCTCCCCACAGGAGGCATTTTATTTTCATCTTTTGTACAATCCATCATCTTGCACCGGGCGTCACACCCCTTTTTGTACTCCCCTCCATGCCCCACTTGGCATATCTCCACTCTGTGCCCCACGTGGCACATTTCCTTCCAGTGCCCTATGCGGCACGTCTCCACCCAGTGCCCCATGTGGCGCATCTCCTTCTTGTGCCCCACGCGGCACCTCTCCATCCTGCGCCCACCGTTGCGCGCCTCCCTTCTTGGCCCCTCGCGGCCCGCTTCTTCCTTTCTCTCCTCCGACCCCGCCGGATTCTTTTCTTCTTTCAGGGCATCGCGCCCTCCTCCTTCTCCAAACCC
This sequence comes from Colocasia esculenta, assembly GCA_014218235.1. Lineage (NCBI taxonomy): Eukaryota > Viridiplantae > Streptophyta > Magnoliopsida > Alismatales > Araceae > Colocasia > Colocasia esculenta. Next base: position 47,928,251 of record CM024766.1, read on the forward strand.
CTCCGGCCCCGCCGGAGTCTCCAAAGTCTTTCCTCCGCTTTCTCCTCTCCATCTTCAATCGGGTCCTCCGACCCTTCTCACATTGTTTTCGGGGTTTTAGCCCCCATTCGTCATTTTAATTCCAAATAAAAAAATATAAATTCTTATAGACCTCCGAGTCTCGCCCCAACGTAAGGCATTCGTCCTTCCTTTACCCTCCAAAATCTTACTATATTTTAGCAGTGTCAAAAATTCAAAAATCCATAAAAAAATGAATATTCCAGCATTGCCATGCTATCGCAGCATTTTTGCTATGAGAACTCCGTGCCAGGAGCCTGAAATTCCCTCCCGGGTCATTAAGGTTTTCCCTTAGCATAGGCACCCACACACTTCACGGCGCCCTAAGTCGATTGCTCCCGGTAGACACCGTCATTGTCACAGCCATTCCTGAAAGGCACAAATGTCTGTTTCTCCTTCTTACTCGGCCGAAGTATGGTTAGAAGAGGTAGTCTGGGCAAGGCAACCAACCCAAGGCACTCTGTCATAAGAGGACGTCCCTAAATAGGCAAAAAGCAAATGACCAATCAAAATAAAGTCCAATGTATGTCAAGAGCGGCAAAGTCCCCGCGGAGATCCAAATAGACCCGGTCATATACATGCAAAAATCAAAAATCAAATCAAGATAACAGGGCATGGCAAAGAGTGGCAAAGTCCTCGCGGAGATCCAAATGGACCCGGTCGTATGCATGCAAAAATCAAAAATCAAATCAAGATAACAGGGCATGGCAAAGAGTGGCAAAGTCCTCGCGGAGATCAAAACGAACCCGGTCGTACGTATGTCCCTACAATCAGTTGGTCATCACTCAAGATTCCAAAATAATTCAAAAGCCCTAGTGCTTAATAAGACAGAACCTTCTGACGGTTGTGCCAAGGAAGGGAGCCAACACCCAACTCTTCAAATACCCATATCAAGCTTGTCTCCAAGTTTTCTTCCCTTCTCCCTGTCAAACTCAGTCGCCTATTCAGGCATGGCTTTGATAGTGACACTGTTAACCAAGTGCGATCAGCCCCAGGCACCACTTTAAATGCACGCCCTATTCTGGACATTCTTTAATGACGCGGGAGGTAACAAGGACTCCTCGCGGATCAATTTTCATAACCCTAATGCCACCATGGCATGACAATGTTTCAAAACCACAAAAAAATTCCAGATATTTTCCAAAACCACAAAAAAAAACCACCAAATATTTTCAAAACTAACAAAAAAATCCAAATATTTCCAAAACCAACAAAAAATTCAAATATTTCCAAAACAAAAAAAAATCCAAATATTTTCAAAACCACAAAAAAATCCAAATATTTTCAAAACACCATAAAAATTCAAATATTTTCAAACTCCATAAAAATTCAAATACTTTCAAAAATTCCAAAAATCTTTTACCGATGGTATTGCACATGGTAAGCAGATCCTGGCTATGCCACGCATGAATCCTTCCGATCATGGCTCCTAATCTCTTGCACTCCCAACTCCTTGGTCGGAGATCACTCATCCTCATGGTCTTAAACAAACAAATCACTTGAGCTACATCTGTTGTTGACTATTTTATACATGCTCCATGCTATGAATGAATGTGTTTATTCCATGATGTTTGTTATCTTGGCTAACGAGTTTTTGAGCGCAGGATTCGAGTTACCTCATCTAGTGCTACACCAGGCTGCTGCTGCCTTCACCATCCCTATCTGCATCTACTATATGTTATACCATTAGAGTACACCAAGGACCTTGTGGCTTTGAGGAATCTGGGATTTGAGTTCCCCTTCATCAAAAACAATGATTATCCCAGTGGATCCTTAGCCATGCGGATAGGCCGTTACGCTTGGCATGTGAGGACGACGGACCCATGCATACCCCGGTCCTGACTCACGGCGTAACAATATTATCCTTGGTTATTTTCTACTCCTCTTTTAAACTTATTTCCTTTTAGCCCAGCATACATGCATATTGAAATCTCAGTGGAAAAACCACTCTTCCAAGCCAATCAGAAGGCCATCCGCGCTTCAATTCCAAAGCAATCTGAAATATTCCATTCCGGGTCGAATACCCCAACTCCCTTTGTTGTCGCCTCCAGGCTGATTTCCTTCAGAACCTTTGTTTGGTCTCATCCATTTTATTTTAATTTCTCCCAGAGATCCACCTGAGGTAGTGGCAGACGCCCCCGATGGTGTAACCTAACGGATTGTGTCCTTAGGTACTTCCCCGACGCTGGAAGTTGATCTCTCCTTCTCTCCCCAAGACCTACTGAGGCAGTGGCAGACGCCCCCAATGGTGCAACCTAACGGATTGTGTCCTTAGGTACTTCCCCGACGTTGGAAGTTGGTCTTTTCCTTTCTTGTCCTTTTCCTTTGTCCAAGCATTTGTTTCTTTAGGTCTTCTTCCTGGTAGTGACTTCCTTGGGTGTTGGTGAAAGACTCTTATCAGGTGGCAGTCACCCATTGATCATCGCGTGCCTATTTTTTCACCTTAGCGTCTACTTTTCAGTCCGCTCCCGCTTCACTCCACTTTGCTACGCTTCATTTCTTTTCATTCCATTACACTCCATTTCATTCCATTTCGTTCCACTTCGTGTCTCTTCGCTTCGCTCCCCTGCAAAGCAAATGCCAAGGCGTGGCAGCTGTAGACACGCGAATTTGGCTCCACTGCGGGCAAATTTCATGTTGCGCCATAACGCCACAATGGCCCTCTTTTTGCCTCGCAAGAGTGTTTTCCAATATTTTCTGGATCTCACCTATTCTTTCTCAGTGCTTCCCCATGTGGTTCGGTCGCGGATCAGAGGGCCATGAATGGATTCATTGAAAGGCGTCTAGACTGTCAGACGCGATTCTGGAACCTTGTTGCGACGGCTTCACAGGGAGCGACCTTAACTCGCCGGCCATGCAGGACGCGATCATGCTTCTAGCATGAAGGCGTCGTGCATGGTGGACGCGTTTATGTGCACATGTTACTGTAATAACGTCCTGCCGCCCAGACGCGATTTCAAAGTCAAAAAGCTACGCCCCTCGAAGTCACCGCACTTGAGCGCCCATGTCGTAAATCACGAGAAAATCTTGTAATCGCATCCGTGTCAGTGGACGTGATTCAGAAGGTCAAATCTGAACCGTCACCTCAGCAGATAGCACGTTTACGAGTGATTTCCTCGGGACCAAGCATTTTGTAATCACGTTTGGGCGGCCCGCCGCGATTCAAGTCGCGGCGGCCTGCCGCGACGCGATTCGGAGATTTGACTGGCAACAATTCCCCGCGTGTATGTCCCATCGGTTTGACTTTCTTAATCGTGGCCTGCCGCCCGGACGCGATTCAATTCATAATCACGGCTTCCTGTTTGGACGCGATTCAAGAATTTGTTGCCTATAAATTGGACCCGAGAAGTCATTGGTTTAGGGGGATCCCAGAAGCGGCGAAGCCCTTCCGAATCGGTGCCTCGACTCCAAACCCTCCACGTCAATCCGCCCTTCTTCCCTGGACTCCGGCGCCGTCGTCCCCTTCTTCCACGTGCACCGGAGCGGAGCAACGCGGAAGCTTCTTCCTCGTCTTCCTCCGTCTGTCCCACCGGCAACGCCGCGGCGCAGACACGCCATCCATTTTGGGGAAGCACCCCCCCCCTTTCTTTTTCTATTTGCATTTCCACTTCCTCCGGGCCCCACGTGGCTCTTTATATTTTCTTCTCCTCCGGGCCCCGCGCGCCCCTTTCACTTCTTTCATACACACACATGCATGCATACATACACACACACACCTATTTAGGGGTTAAAAGTCACACACGGTAAGTCGTCCCCTTGCCGTTTATTCCTTATTTTATTTATTTTGGATTGATATACACACACACGTGACTAATCCCTTCTTATTTCTTTTCGTCTATTTGTCAGGGTAATCAATGAGGAAACGTCCTCTACCGCAACCGGCCGTGTTCGTAGAGGAAGAGAGGACCTACATCATCCCCGCGCAATCTCCCCATGCTCCAAAAGGTACGCTCACGATCACTCTTCCACCCTGCACCCTTCGCCGTGCATCTCCCTTCGGCACCCTCGTGTGCCTGACGATCACGATCTTTTTATTTTATTGCCATTTTTCCACTTTCCACTCTATATCACACACCCATATAAACACTATTCATCCCCCTGCTTCTTTGTGGATCAAAAACGGTATCCACAGTGTCCCCTAGGTCCAAGGAGAACACAATACCCACCACTTCCTGAGACACTCCCTGACATCTTCTTGGCCTTGATCTCCACAGATTCCATCAAACTCCCTCCAGAAAGGCCATTGAACCCGAGTGTGGACCAGTCGAGGTACTGCATGTTCCACCGGCAGCCAGGGCATACTATTGAGCAGTGCTTCACATTCAAAGATCTGGTATATGATCTCCATGAGCAGAACAGGCTAGACTGGATAGCACTCCAAAGAGTGATCGGAGATATCAAAGAAAGACAAAGGTAGCAACAACAGCAAAGGCAGCAACGCCAACCACCCCCTCAGCAGCAACAATAATAAAAGCCATTAGAGGACCTAGGGATTGTCCAAAATCCATTACCAAACCACTCGCCAGCTCCCAGTCCACCACCACCACTGGCCCAAGTGAATCCCATTGTCCACCACACCCCTCCTCAAGCAAAGTGGACGTACGATGATGAACCCGATGTTCAGCAAATGATGGCTATCAACCACCAATATCCTCAACTACCTCAGACAATATAAACGGCCGACCATGGCCCCTCAATCAATCCCTCCTTTAGTTTCCTAGGCCAACACCATCATACTGCCCATCGGCTCAACACCCACGCCAGTCGCTAGATCATCCATTACTCTGCCACCAATCATACCTCTCGCACCACCTGTCTCTATACCACCACCATCCGTCATAGCCACCACCACACCCATCATCTTACCACCACCTGGGCTGGATCAACCTTCTGTTGCCACTTTATCTTCCACCAGACAACCCGTCACCAAACCGACTACCCTGCGGAGCAGACGAGTCTTCCGTCGCCCGTATCCACCCATCTTCTCTACGTCCACCAGCCAAAACAATCCCCAACAGGTCCTACAACCACCTCAGCAACAGCCTCAACAGCAACAACAAGAAGAGGGGGTGATTAAGCCGCTGCCCGGCACACACTATGACATCCTTAAACATCTGGATCATGTGCTGCCAAAATCTCAATACTAGAATTGATAAAGAAATCCAAAGAGCACCAAGAAGCATTGAGAAATTTCCTGCAAAGGGTAGTGGTGAATGAGGACATGGTTTCTGAAAAACTGCAAAGTGCATTAGCCATGGTAACCCATGGGCTGGCCATTACATTTGCTGAAAATGATCTAGCACCCCCAGAAGCCAGGAGGCTCCCGCTCTGTGTCACCCTGGTCATCAACCACGTAGCGGTAGGGGCAGCACTAGTCGACACTGGGGCGTTAATAAATGTTTACCCACTGAGCACTCTAAGGGCGTGTGATGTGTTGAAAGGACTGCTAAGACCGACACCAACCACCATAGCCGCATATGACAACTCCAGAAGATTTTGCCACGACATGGTGACTGTACAAGCTGAACTAGGGCCGCTAGCTGTCACTGTCGATTTCTATGTACTTGATATCAACCCCATGTTCTAAGCTATCCTAGGGCACCCATGGTTAGAAGCACTGGGGGCTGTACCGTCCACTGCACACCAATGTTTGAAATTCCCTTTCCAAGGACGGGTTATCAAAGTCAAAAGCATAGCCACTACTCACACGGTCGATGCCATCAATGATACCCTACTTCCAGCTGTATGGCCCGCCAACAAGCCCGTTGTCTCAGTGTTGGACATTAACTACCCTTGGGCCTACTCATTCCACTCCAAGCAAGAGGCCAGTCCCGCACAAGTCAACGCTGTCAAAAGGAAGGAGCCATTATAAACACTAAAGTGTGGCAGATTATGATGAAGCTAGGCTATGAGGAAGGAAAAGGCCTAGGGGTAGAATTGCAAGGCATTACCAAGCCTATCCCAGACATTGTAATGAAAAGCCGATTGGGACTTGGGTACAGGGAGAAGTCCAAGTCGTGGTCATCTAGCACATCCACTCTTAAGGCTGACCGCCAACCACTCACATAGACACTGTGGTGTCATTTCATAAAAGGCCCAACCCAACCCGAGTATAACACTGTGGTGTTCGAGGCAGAGCTGTCACAGCATGATGTACATGGCAAAAATTTCTCTCGGCACATGGCCCCTATGCTTACATATAAGGCATTGGAAACACTCCATCCAGGGAATAGAAGGAAGACAGGAGACCCAGAGGCTGAACGGTATCACTGGTTCGATATGGAGGACATCACTATAGCCTTCAGCCATCTTTTCTGGGAGGAAGAAAGAACATGGCTGCCAGCTGCAGCTGAACTGCTAGAGCCTCCCACATCCATCACGTCCAAGTGGCAATTGATGAATGATGCCACAGACATGGGAGAGCTGGATATTCCTTACGAAGAAAGGAAGACAGTAGACGAGCTATGAAGGGGTACCTGCTTGGCCATTCACCCATCACTTCTATGCTCTCTTCTTCCAAGTCTCATTCCTTCATCCCCTCTCATAATCATTCACCTATCTCCCTAAGTCTTGGCAGCTGCGCGCAACATCCTCACTACTGGCCTCTCACACTCAGTCTTCACTACCCTACAATCTGATCCAAGTGACTATGAGATCACTCTCTCGTGTTGCATGCTTTCCACTGGTCCCAAAAAAAAATGCCAATTTTGAAATGCATGTTGAGGTTGAGGAGCCAGCATACCTCCTCCACCTTCTTGATCAGGGGTACCCCTCAACTGGGGCTTCTCCTTCCACTCTTTCATTAAGCTCCATCCTCTTCGAGGACCCCATGTCTTCAACTTGTCCTATAGAGTCGTCTAGTTGGGTAGGGTCATCTAGGTTAGGAGAGTCTAGTCTTAGTTTAGACGAGTCTAGGGTAGAGAGTCAGGTCAACCCACCACCCACTAAGTCCAAACATCGCCCTAGGAAGCAGCAGGGCAAGGCTATTCCCCTAAGATACCTTCAAGAGTTAGAGGAGTTCACAAAAGATGCGGTGGTGTTAGAAGAAGAAATTGTGCAAGATGGGGTGTTTGTAGACGATGGGTTTGGTGTCTACGAAATCATGAATGATGAGGACCCAATCAATGACGAGGATAGCGAAGTAGATGACACCGCCGAGATGTACGCTAGTGGTGTAAGAAGATTTGATGAGCCTACAACAGCGGTGGATGAACCTACTAAGGAAGACAATCTTGGAATAGAAGAAGAGCCCAGGCTTGTGATGATTGCAGCGAATCTCTCTCCTGATGAAGAAGAGGAACTGGTGCAAATCTTGAGGGAGTACAAAGACACATTTGCCTGATCATATGAGAACATGCCCGGTCTAGACCCCTCATTAGTGGAGCACCTACTTGTGTTAAAAGAAGGGGCAAAGGCCATAAAACAAAAGCTTAGAAGTTTCCACCCACTTATGGCCCTAAAAATGAAAGAAGAGGTGGACAAGCTCCACAAGGCTAGATTCATCAAGGTAGTGCTTTATCTAAATGGGTGGCGAATATAGTCCCGGTCATGAAGAAGGACGGAAAAGTCAGAATTTGTATTGACTTCCGGGACCTAAATAAGGCATGTCCAAAAGATGACTTCCCGCTTCCTCACATTGATGTATTGATTGATAACACTGTTGGGTATGAGACCCTCTCATTCATGGATGGATATTCTGGCTATAACCAAATCCGTCTAGCTTCTGAAGACCAAGAGAAAACCTCCTTCACCACGCCCTGGGGTACATACTGTTATGTGGTCATGCCATTTGGGCTAAAGAATGCTGGGGCTACTTATCAGAGGGCGATGATGGCTATCTTCCACGACATAATGCACGTCTATGTAGAAGTGTACGTGGACATTTTGGTGAAGTCAAGAACCATGAGAGAACACCCCGGTGAAGTCAAGAACCATGAGAGAACACCCGAGATCCTCTCTAAGGTGTTGCAAAGGTCAAGGGAATATCAACTGAGAATGAATCCAAAGAAGTGTGTGTTCGGGGCATCATCAAGAAAGTTGCTAGGCTTCATAGTCAGAAAGCAGGGAATTGAGATCGATCCAAATAAGGCTAAGGCTATTGCGGAAATGCTGCCTCCAAAGAATATTTCACAACTAAGAGATTTGATTGGGCATTTACAATTCATTAGAAGATTCATATCACAGCATTCACAAAGATGCCACCCATTCTATGATCTCTTGAAACAAGAGGCAAAGTTTGAATGGAATGACAAGTGCCGAGAAGCCTTTGATGATTTGAAGAGATATCTCATTTGAAGAGATATCTCATGAATCCCCAGTTTGCAACCTCCTGTGCCCAAAAAACCACTAATCCTGTATCTCTCAGTCATTGAGGACTCTCTAGGTGTTGTCCTTGCACAACGGTGATGAATCTAGAAAAGAAAGGGCAGCATACTATCTTTCTAGACTTTTCAACACCACAGAAGCCAAGTACACCACCACAGACAAAAACTTGTGCCACGCTCGTATGGGTAGTTCAAAAACTCAAGCACTACTTTCTTGCCCACGAGGTCAAGCTGATCTCGAGGATGGATCCACTCAGATACCTCTTAGAAAAACCTGTCCCTCTGATCGGCTTGCGCGCTGGCAGAGATTCCTCTCCCAATTTGACATCTCTTTTGTGGTTCAAAAGGCCATCAAAGGATATGCCATCGCCGAGCACCTTGCCCATCTGCCATTCCCTCACAGTGATTCCATCTGAGAGGAATTTCCTGATGAAGAGCTCTTGGTCATTTCCAAAGATCCCTTCTGGTCCCTCCATTTTGATGGTGCCCTCAACTCTCAGGGAAGGGGCATTGGAGCCGTGCTGCTCACCCTGAAGGGTATTACCATCCCCATCGCCTTTCAACTCACCTTCTCCACCACTAACAACATGTCTGAGTATGAAGCTCTCCTAGCTGGTCTTAAACGTACTTATATCGTAGGTGCATCCCACCTTAGAATCATAGGAGACTCTCAGCTTGTTCTACGGTAGGTGCTCTCAACTTACCGCACTCATGACCCAAAGCTTAAACCATACCAAGATTTGGTCACGTTGTTGGCAAGGCAATTTCGCAAGCTTATCTATGTCCACACTCCTCACTCACAAAACATCCTAGTTGACACTTTGGCATCGCTAGCCTCTTCTCTATCCTTCCCTCTGAGCCATCGGACTGAGACAATTGTCGTCCAACGGCTCGATGTTTCATCTCCCTAAGATCCTTGGTTCAAGAACCTTAGGACAACCTTAGAAGAAAGGGCTAGGAAGAGAGGAGTGCAGCAGATCATGCTAGCTGAGCTCAAGGAGATCCTAGATGAAGAAGAATTACCGTGGTACTTTGAGATTGAGCAGTACTGTAAGAATGGGTTGTATCCCGAAGGGGCAAACTCAGAGGATCGCAAGGCCATAAGAAGAGCCTCCCTAAGGTACACGGTCGTCGAAGAAGTTTTGTACAGGCGGGCTCTTAATGGAGTTCTTCTGAGATGTTTAATGATGATGAAGCTTGGAAAGTGGTAGAAGGAGCCCATGCTAGTGAATGCAGAGGGCATGTCAACAGTCAGATGCTTACTAGGAAGATCATTAGGTAGGGCTACTACTGGCCAACCTTAGAAGAAGACTGTGCTATCTACGTCCGTAGGTGTGTTAAATGCCAACTCCATGCTGATAAAATTCATGCTCCTTCATCCTCACTTCATCCACTCTCCACACCTTGGCCATTCTCCATGTGGGCTTTTGATATTGTTGTCCCCCTTGGTGATCCTAATGCTCAAATCAAACAAAAATCATTTATCCTAATAGCAACTGAGTATTACACCAAGTGGGAAGAAGCAGAAGCGTTCACAAAAATCAAAGCATCCACAGTGTGCCGCTTTATCATAAAGAATATTATCTCGTGGTTTGGAGTGCCAAGCAGCATCATCACAGACAACGGGCCGCAATTCATCTCACAAGAACTTTAGGATCTCTGTAAGAAATACAACATCACTCTGCATCATTCATCTCCATATTACCCACAAGGCAATGGCCAAACTGAAGCAACTAATAAAACCCTTCTTAAAATCTTAAAGAAAACTTGTGAATCGGATAAATTCACTGATTGGCTAGAAAAGCTAATAGAGGCTCTATGAGCTTACCGTACCTCTGTCCGTACTCCCATGGGACAAACCCCATATGTTCTCACTTATGGGATAGAGGCGGTAGTCCCATACGAGATCCTGATCCCTTCACTAAGAGTCCAACTTGATAAGGAACTTAATCTCGACGAACGTCGAGAGGCCTTGCTAGTCCAATTGGAACTCTTAGATGAAAGACGGCTAATGGCGGCCGATCACGTGCTCTCATATCTGTGACGACCCAACTAGCAAATTGGGCCAACAACCGTACTAGTTGGTAGACTTCCCAGGAAGGTCACCTATCCTGGGACTACTCCCAACTGAGCACGCTTAACTTCAGAGTTCTTTTCCTTCTCGAGCTCTAAAAATGACTAGTCCGAGTTGTTGGTAGTCTGCTGATTTAGTCCATTTAACATATTCTTATATGGGGCGTTACAATCTACCCCTCTTATATAAGCGACGTCCTCGTCGCTATTCACATATAGCACACAATCAAACCCCAGGCGAGCAGGATTCTAGAGGTGGCCCCCATAGGCTCAAGAGGTGGCTCCCACTATGTAGCACTTTGCATCATTATGGCCTCAAGAGGTGGCTCCCATAGCGTAGCACTTTTCCCTATGTGGCACTTAGTTCCTGCACTTCCAGCTGGGCAAGGCTCTGATACCATTTGTGACGACCCAACTAGCAAACTGGCCCAACAACCGTACTAGTTGGTAGACTTCCCAGGATGGTCACCCTGACCATCCTGGGACTACTCCCAACTGAGCACGCTTAACTTCAGAGTTCTTTTCCTTCTCGAGCTCTAAAAATGACTAGTCCGAGTTGTTGGTAGTCTGCTGATTTAGTCCATTTAACATATTCTTATATGGGGCGTTACAATATCAACCGCGAATCTCAAGGTCTTTTGAAAAGAAGGTAAATGAACTAAAATTCCAAGAGGGTGATATGGTCTTGAAATGCATTTTTATCAAGCCCGGAGGTCCAAGGTCTAAATTACAACCAAATTGGGAAGGTCTGTACGTTGTGAAAGAGGTGTATCCAGGAAATGCTTACCGCCTAGTCAATGCCGGGCACAGAATTGTCACATCCGTGGAATGGGTTGTACCTCAAAAGATTCTATCCCTAGGTCTGTAGGTGTGAGGCCACAACACTTAGATTAGGGATAACCCCGTGTTAGGAGTCCGAAGTCCCCTCCCCAGTTGTCAAAGGTTGCTCTAAGTTAGGGCCAACACACACACATGGCAAGTCCGTGCGGTTGCACTTAGCAGATATCGTAGCTATGTAAGCCCTGCTTGAGCGATGCGAAGGTCATTCTCTCCCAAATCAATCGAAGTGTAGGGGCAAGGGTCATAAGGGTGAGGTCATTAACCTTAAGCATACCCTAACAAGAGGAAGTCTCAAATAGAGATGATCAAAATAGCAAAAGCAAAGGAACAAAGAAACGAAGAAAGAAAAGAAAATACCTGATAGAATAGGGGCATGGCAAAGAGTGGCAAGTACCCATGGGATGCTCATGAGCCCGTAGTCGTACGCATGCCCCAGATAGTACAAATCCATCAGAAAAGACCACAAAGTCTCTACGCAATAGACCTAATCTTTGAGGGGTATGCTGCGGAAAGAAGCCAAACCCAAAGTCCTTAAACCTACATTAGACGTTCCTTAAATAGTCTTCCACTTCCCTCTATAAGATCGGGTCATCCCTTAGGTGTGGCCTAAGTAGCTGCACTATCAACTAGGGGCAGCCACCCTTGGTATGTCACCTCCAAACGCACGTCTTACCTTAGTAAAGTCCTTGGCGAAAAGGGGAAGTGATAGAGATTCCTAACCAGCGGTTTGAATTGGTCTATGTGCTGTGGCCCAAAGAGCAAGTACCTTCCATCTCGCGCGTCTTATTTTAGGAAGGGCTAATGTCGGCTTTAGGCGCCTTTCAAAACTCCAAAAATCAAATATTTCAAAAAACTAAAAAAAAATCAAATATTTCAAAACTCCAAAAAATTAAATTTCAAAACTCCAAAAATCAAATATTTCAAAACTCAAGAAAATCAAATATTTCAAAATTTCAGAAATCAAATATTTCAAAACTCCAAAAAATCAAATGTCCCCCACAAAAAACTTCACTCATTTATTCATGCATGTCATTTATTTACTTATGTCTTTTTCGTCTATTTAATAAGGCTTAGCCCCTTGACCATTTATCAAGATTGGTCACTCGTCATGCTCATGGCAAGGGGCTAAGTCGAAGAATAGATCTAACTTGTCTTCATAGTTTTCCTAAGTGTGCAGGTTGCAACAGAAGAAAGAAAGTGGCACTCCCATCTCACTCGTCACTGTCACACAATCACAGTCCATAGGCAAAAGGATTCCATTCTATTTCATTCCACATCTACATCATAATACATGATAAACAAAAAGTGAAAAGTACAAGTCCTCAATCACTCTCCCCTGTACCCTCAGGCAGGCGAGAGGGTGGAGGGGCCATCTCCCTCAGTCCCGTCGTGCTCCCCTCAGCTGCTCCCTCGTGTCGTCTCCTCTCCTTCTCGTTCCTCTGTCGTCCGGAGGAACTAGTCAAAGTAGTACCCCGCCGAGCCACTAGGGGCACCACCCTGCTGGCCAACGTACGGTGCGGCGGCCGACCAGCGATAGGGCCCTCTCCAGCCCCCTCATCTCTGCCCAGAGTACCAGGAAAGTCTGTTGCTCAGTCCCTAGCTGCGAGCGGAGCTCGTCGACCTCTCGGCACAGTCCCATCGCGCGCCTTGTCTATCTGGGGGCGCAGGCATAGCTCCGCCATCTCTGTCTCTAGTGTATCCGTTCGCGCTAGAGCATCTCTCAGCTCAGCCTCCTGCAAGTCAAAACATGTGTCAATTAAGAAATAAGGTACAAGTGGCATAAAATTAGTAACTCACCTGCTCGCGTAGCTAGCCCATGGCTTCCTCCGCCCGGGCCACTGCCGACGCCAACTGACCCTCTAGCATGGAGAGGTCAGGCTCATCTCGGGAGGTGGAAGCGCTGCCCACCATCTGTTGGGCCCGCTCCAGCTCAACAAGCTACAAGAGAAAAAACACAGGAGTCAATTAACTGAAGTTGAGAATAAGAGAGAGAAGTAGTAGAGCACTCACCAGCTCGGTCACGGTCCGCTGGAGGTCATCCCTCTGATGGATCGTGGAGTGGAGGATGCCCTCGAGGGAGGCGATCTGGCCCTCAGAGTCGAGCTGAAAACACAAGTCAAGTTAGCCAAGGGATTAATGATTAAAATATTCACAAAAGGCTAGGTTAGTAATACTCACTGGGCGTCGGGTCCCCCTGTACACCTGGGCCCTGTACCTCCGTGTGTAGGCACGGAAGTAGTCCTCGTCGCTGGTGGCCTTGGAGGTCACCTCTCGATCCCGCTGTCGCCAGTCGTCGAGCTGCTCCCGAGCCCACTCCCTCTAGTCCGTGACCTACTGGATGCCACGGAAGTTGCGGCCCGGTCTCTCCCTCTACCTCTGTCGGGTCAGGAACTCCACCACCGCCTGGTGGAGCCCCAGTGTCCTCGCGACCAGCCGCAGGTGGAGTGGTACCACCGTGTTGAAAGCATGAAGCCAGATCTCCCTACCGAAGTAGGGGCGGCCCTGCTCCACCCACGGCTGGTCGGCGTCCTCATCCCCAGCATAGGGAGTCCACTCAACCTGCACATCACATATAGAAATTCATTAATCACTTATCAATGAGAAGAAGAGAAGGGTTGCAATTGGAGACGTATTCACGTGCCTGAAGGGGATGGTGTCTAGGGCATCCTGGAGGAGGGTCACCTGCAAGTGTAGGGTCCACTCGTCGTGACGAAACCGCCAGCGCTGCAGGAGCGGTATAGCGCTCGGTCGCCTCGGTACTCCCCGGCCAAGGGAGGGGAGGTAGTAATAAGCCCACACCTGCAAAACAAGTTGGTCAGTAACACAGTTTATTATAATAAGTAGGAAAAAGCGATTAAGGGTGAAAGTGAGAAGTGTACCTATAGGAAGGGGAAGAAGCGGCCACCCCTATCTCCCTACCGGAGGTGTCCAGGCTATCGAAGAGGTGGGCCAGAAGGGCCGCACCCCAGCATAGCTCCCCACCTGGGTCAGGTCCTCCAGTAGGGGTTGACACCTGCAGCTCACTGGGTCTCTCGAGTCCCTAGGATGAGCTTCCCGATCACAAGTATCAGGAAACGCCTCAAGTCTCTGTCCGCTGCTGCTCCCTCCTCCTCCACCAGCGTCGCCCCGGCATCCTCTGTCAACTGGGCCATGTACTCCGCCTGGCCCTCTCCCGTCAGGTGGCGAGCATCCACCACTCCCAGGCTCGCTTGCAGCCTCATCCTCGACAGTAGGGATGACCTCTCCCGCGTTAACTCCAAGCCCAGGAGCCTCTCCACTAGCTCCTGGTAACAAGTGTAGGTCACCTTTGTCACAGCTTGTCCATCCACCCTCAGGTCGGTGATCTGTGCCATGTCCTCTAATGTGGGGATCATGTGACCCCACGGATGGAGGAAGGCGTGGCACTCGGGGTCCCATCGCTCCTTCAATGCTGGATCAATGCCACGTCGAGCGTAATCTCATCCAGCCTGAGGAAGGGGCCAAACCCCATCTCTCTAGTCGTGTCCTCTGGAAGTCCGGCAGCCCCTGGTAGACTGCACGGACTACGGCCCATCCCAACCGAGACCGCAGCTCACTCTGCAAAACAATCAGAAAATGCACAAAATTTAGTCAAAATCCACACAACAGCACTTTCTTCAGGTCATGACAGGGACACTATTGCCTTCTGAATGCGACACCAAGTGTGTCACGTTAGTGTTTCAGAAGGCGACGTATCGACCCGTCGCCTTTTGAATACGACATACCTGTGTTGCGTTCTCACTGGTAAGGTGACAGGCTTCCTGTCAGCATTCTCAGTGTGACTGAGGATGGCCAATGGCCATTCCCTGATGTTTCCACCTTGGTCCAAAGGCCCTACATAGTGTAGACATGCCATTTCGGCCACATATCGAGAAAATTTCATGTTGCACCATGATGCCTCAAAGTGGCTCTTTTCAATTAACCTCTTGAGTGATTTTCCTAATTTTCTGGATTTTCTAGGATTTTTAGAATTTTTCTAGAGAGGTTGAAGGGGTCTGTGGAATTGAAGCATTCGCGTCCAGTACAGTGGACGCCCTTTTGGGTATTGATTCGCGGCCTCTAGGACCGACGCGAATCACACTCGCCTAGCTGGCATAGGCGATTTTGATTCACGTCCTCGATACCCTCCACGATTTAAAGTCAAATCCCTACAGCCGATGCCATTAAGAGCCCATGCCTCGAAGTCAGAGCACTTTTGAAATGCGTCTGAGCGGCACGCCGCGTTTCTAGGATCCGCTGTCAAATCAAACATCGATTTAATCAAAGATCGATTCAATAAGAAAACGCGGCGCGGTGTCCAGACATGATTTTGAAGGCGGTTACAGGCTTAATCATTCACGATGTCGTCAAATCAAGGGTTTGTAAATTGCGGCACGCCGTGCAGACGCGCGGTTCACAATTGATAAGTGTCTGATGTACTCGGCGTGATTTAAGAGCTCCCAGTGCCTATAAATACAGCCTGGGTTGCAACCATTTGAGGATCCTGAACCTAATTCCCAGAGACGGTGAAGCCCTGCCGAATTGGCGCCTCGACCTCCGTGCTATAATCTTCTACATCCCGAGTGGAGCCCTATTAGATTGAAGCGCATTCCGGAGCTGAGGAGGAGCACCTTCCATGTCTTCCCCCTCGCGATCCGAGTCTCCATCCTTTCGTACGAGCGCCGGAGCAAGACGGGCGGAGCGTCCCTTCGTCCTCTCCATCCGCCACCCACCGCGGGCTATATCGCCATTTCCCTTCTTCTTATTTTCATTTCACTTATTGTATTGCCTTCATAAGGTGTGTTAACGCCCGTTTGATGCCTTTTATTTCATTCTATATGAACTTTTACTACACTTTCTTTCATAGTCTATCCTCTCGTCATTTGTTTTCTTTGTCCCTTTTTGCAAGGTAACCAGAGCTGAATCTCCTTCGCCGGCCGGCCGCGGAAGGAGGAGGTAGGGCCCACATACGCAACTCCCACAATCTTCGGGTGAAAGGTAGGTACCTCCGTAACCCTTCCTATCATCCGTCTCCATCGGTGCCCTCACGCACCTGGTGATCACCTTCTTTCTTTCCTTTACGCATCATCTTATTCTTTTTTTCTACTTTTTCACCCTTTCAGACCACAACAAACTCACCCATAAATTCTCCTTTCTTTTCAAAGCCCACCCTTTCTCCTCCGCGGGATGGTGTCCTACTAGTATAAAAGAGAAAAGGGCACGTCTACACATAGGTTCCTAGCACCTTGCTCACCCATCCCCCACTGTCAATCACACACATGGCTAGGGTATCGGCCACCTACCTTCTTGGGGCAGATGGCCTCCTCCTTGCCCGGTCCTTCCATGGGGTCCATTTCCATGGGGATGGCCGGTGCCTCCTCTCCCCTCTCGTGGAGGTCTCCTCTCCCGCTCGCTACCAGCTGATGGTCCCCTTGGACCGTGTCGGCCGGTCACCACCGCCGTCTCCATCACCTCCACCATCCTCCATGGCCTCGGGCTAAGCAGGGAGAGAAAGAATAGAAGAAGAAGGAAGGGAAGAGGAAAAAGAGCAGTATGCTGTCGGTGGGGCTCACCGAAGAAAGAGGAGACAGAGGGAAGAAGGCTCGGTCACTGGAGAAGGGAAGGGAGGAGAGAGAGAAGCGAAAGAGGAAGAGAGGGAGATGTCTGAGGGGCCAGGAATTCAAATGCCTCGGGTCTGTGATCACGACAAGATAGGCGTCGTGTTCAGTTCAGGTCGCGACAGGGATCCTGTCGCCTTCTCAACTTAGGTAGCGACCATTGACCTGGCGCATTCCAAGTCACGATGGCCATCCTGTCGCCTTCTCAGTCTATGCACAGAACCTTCATAAATTTACATTTTCATTGCCAATCTCAAATGAATACATCATATAAAAGCTGAAAATCATCATAAAATATCTGATACATCACTCTCATGCTTCCAATACATCAAATCTCTCAAAAAACTCCAAAAATACAATCAAGTCTTTCTCACAAGCTCGCGGTCCCCAAGTGGCCGGATCTCTCTATACTCTCTGAAGTACGCCTGATATGTCTTGAGCTCCTCATGCACCGTGGGTGGTAGAGCGTGAGTGGCACACACACGCCACATCACTAGCGCACTCCACACGGCCTGCTCGTCCTCCAGGTCTCCCAAGCACCTCGCTTTCATAGGAGGCAAGTGTAATGGCTAAAGTAGCTTCGTCCTAGGCTTCCCGACCTGAAGGTAACACCTGTGCGGGTTGTAGAGAACTAATGCCGTGTTCCCCACGAGCTGTAGGTCCAAACCACGTCCAAGGGGAAGCCGTATGTCCACTCCGCATAGCGCCGCTATGTCCATGGCGAAGTGCTCTATCAGAAGTGTGTTGAGATATAGCCGCCATGCACTCCGAGTCTTCTTATCCGCCGTCCTACACACAATGTGATCAGAGAATTTGGCCGCTCCGCCAATGAAGCACAAAGGGTGGCACCCAAAGATCCGGCTTTCCGTAGTGGGGTTTTCTATGGGTTTAAACTTAATCCTCACTCCCAACCAGCACTCTAAGAGAATCATAGAGCCATAGAGTGGGCCCGCCAAAGCCGCCGATGTGAGTCCCTCATAAAGGAAGACTAGGACCACATGAGAGAGGGAAAGTCCTCGCCATACCCCACTAATGGCGCTCAAGTTTGCATGGTCTAAGAGGTGATCTCCGGATGGGAAGAGTACCACCCCACACAAGCATATAGCCACAGCTTTGGCTATCTCTTGGTAATTCCCGCACTTATTCTTGCAATGAGATATGACCCACTTAGACAAGGGAATTAGGTGAATATGTTGAGGTCTAATCATAGTATAGACATCTTTGGGATCCATCATGAATTCACCTAAGATGAGTTTAGGGTCAATAGGCTCAACGGTATAACATGTCTTTTGCTCATCTCCCCGTGTAGTCTTGGGTAAGGCCATGAAAGCCTTAACCTCCTCTAGTAAGACGGTAGCCTCAAATTTGGGAAAAAGAAATGTATGAGTTTGTGGGTGCCATAACTCTACCAACGCAGTTATGCTATGCCAATCAAAGGAGATTTTATGGTAGTTGTGGGTAGCTATCAAGATACCCCCTAAACCCCACTCTCTCAAGGCACGGATCACATGCATGGGTAGAACCTTGATCATAGGTGCTAGCCAGTTGAGTTTAGAGTATCGGCGAGAGCCAGGAAAGAGCTATGGAAGGAGAAGAAAAGGAAGAAGAGAGGAGAAGAAGAAGAAAGTGCATTAACATAGAAATTCAGAGTTAAATTTCACAGAAATTTGAAAAAAAACACTTTACATACCTCTCTCGTGTTAGCATTGCCGCTCAAGTGGTTTGGAACCTCCGTCAGCCTCACCATCTCACTGTAGGATGTCCGAGTATGTTGGAACCATCATAGGAAGCCTCACCACCCATGTCCCATAGGACGCTTCTCATTTTCTTTAAGAAGGGGGAAATCGGGAATGTGATGCTCTCAACTCCAGCAGCGTAGGCATGCGCCTACCTTCCTCCAGCATTCCTCGGCAGTGTGACCCAACTTGTCACAGTGCTTGCATCTAGTCTTGTTGTTGGGGGTAGAGGGGGTGAAGACCTTGGGCTTCTGCTCTTGGCTTGGCCCATCGGTAATGCTTAACGTCCTCTTCTTGCCGTTAGTGGGCTTGCTTGTTGATCCTAATGTCTGTTCCTTCTTGACCATTCTACCCTTGATGCGATCGGTGAGGTCGGTCGCATCCTCCAGTAACTGGGCTTTCTTTACCATTTCAGCATAGGTCTGGATGTCTAGCGGTGCCAATTGGGTGATCTATGCGGGCCTGAGTCCCGTTAAGAAAGCGCTTTGCCTTCATTCTCTCAGTGCCTATAAGGTGATTGGCATATCATGCCAACCGAGAGAACTAAGCTTCATACTCAGCGACGGTAAGGTTCCTCTGTTTTAATGCAGTAAATTCGGAGGCCTTCCTCTCTTGAACTCTTTCAGAAAATACTTGGAGTTAAAGTGCTCCTTGAATTCCTTCCAAGTGAATGTGCATCGGCCCTAGTGGCCTCTACGGACTCCCACCACGCACGGGCGTCCCTTTCTAACTAAAATGTTGCTAGCAGTAACTTATCTCCATTCGTGCATTGCATGACACGAAAATACATTATGTTTCCTTTAGCCAGTTTTCTGCCTCATCGGGGTCAGTAGTCCACTGAAACAAGACGGATTCAAGTTGCGGAAATTCCAGTGCATATCTCTGGCTCCTCGGTTTCCACCGGCTCCAGCAGCCTGAAGTAGTGCTTGAGTGAGCTACTGTAGTTTGTTGCATATCACGGAGTTTGTGTATGCTCCGCTGCCATTGCTATGGTTTAAGTTCTTCCAAAGAGAATTTTAATTGCACTAAGTTTGTGCATGTGTGAGTTTATTTTATCTTATTACCCATGGTTTTACCCATCTCTCACATAGGTATGGATTTAGACTCTAAGTCGAGGCAGGTCAAACCTAGATCATCATATACTTAAGAATAACCTAGGCTTTGAACCACAAAACTATAATGCCCTGACGCAGAATATCGGAGCCGAATTATAGTTATATAAAATAGCACATAGCGAGAAATAAACAACAAACCATTACACAATTAGACTAAAGCCAAATGTAAACCAACTTCATTAATAATTCACCTTCTAACTATTACAATCACTAATCAGAGCCATAACTAGGGCTCAGAGTACTTTATTCAAATCTAAACTATTACATATTGACTAATTAACGACTTACTAACTAACTACTAAGCAGTGGTTGTCGAAACGGGTCACTCCTGAGCATCCTCCTCAATCCCTTCCTCGTGAGTGTGGTATTCCCCATCAGACTCACTTGAAACACATGAAATAATAACGCAAGATGAGCGATAAAACGCCCAGTAGGTCTTAATATCTCATATAAACAAGCATGCTTTAATGGTTAATGTTTTAAAAGGCAGATAACTAGAGAGTACAGTCATGTAGAGTAAAGTAACGATACAAGATAATAATAGCACTTGCACATGGAAAATAGCACAACAAGTATGGTAATGGATTGGCCATATAACGATATAGCACGTAAAGTTACACAACGGTGCACTAGTAACGATTGCACTTGAACTGATTGATTTGCACTGATTGATTGTCATAGATTAAATCTTGATAGTATAATCGCACTGGATGTATGTCGACATCCTGATCATTTTAACTCCCATGGGCAAATGGCACTTTTCAGGCACTCCTCCCAGGACTAGATCGGGCCCTATTGTACGACATAAGTCATGTTTTTTTATCTTAGACAATCATATGGATGGCCAATAGAGTACCAAGAATAGACAAGAGTAATAGACGAATAGATGAGAGTGTAGAGAGAAAGTGAACAGATGAGAGTATAAAGATAATGGATGAGATAGGAATATTCATAAAACTTCGATAAATAATGACAGTGACAGTTGCACAGCACTTAGTCAAGTGCCAGCAGTCTGGTAGAAGTCACAACCGCCCACTAGCCGTGCTATGAACACTGACCAGTTGGTCCGGCGTGATCCCGAGGTAAGAAGGAAACACACTAAGGCCGTTTGGATCATACCGATCCCTAAGGGTGTAAAGGGTTTTAAGGGTACAACCAGCTCGTCGGTAATGAACATACGCCAAAGCCAAGGAGACTTACAGAGGCCTTGACAAGGAGTCCCTGATCCAGTTAGGAGTATTCCCAACGGAGAGGTAGTCCAAGCCAAGAAAGAAGTGTGTAAAAACAAGTGTCTGTCGTGCCTCGAGTGCTCGATGGCAGAGGGATGCGATAACGGTGTACAAAGCACTCGAATAAAATGAAGACAAGTGTTATTAAAATAATAGAGAATTTAAGTGACATAATTATACTTAATTACCAGATAAATTATTGAGTAATTTAATAAAGTCTCATTGCAAACATGAATGTTTAGTGTGTGCAAGTGTAAGATAACCATGAGAGCATGTAGAGTTGTGCATATAGCTTTTAAATTAATTAAAAACATGTAAATAATACCCAATTTTGCTTAACAGGTTGTTATATTCAAACATTTTTAATTAGGGTTAAATAGGGATTATATGGCATAATTATAGGGTATATGAGCAATTAGGTTTTTGGCCGCTTTACTGAAATTGCGACGGGGGTACCCGTCGCGTTTTCAATTGCGACATAGCGGCCGGTCGCCACAGCTAAACCGGGCCGGTTAGGTGGGATTCGCAATGGGTTGGACCGTCGCATTCAAGACGCAATGGTCAGGCCTATCGCGACCCTTCTGAGATCGCGACGGGTCGGACCCGTCGCGATTTCAGAAGGTGGTCCGAGCACAGAAAGAGGTTCAGCCCTTTTTAGGGTCGGTCCAACCCTCCATAGCATGACATAGGGCTGTTCAAAAATCAATATAAAATCTTAGGAACATCCAAAAATCATGAAACCAGCTTTGAATGAAAGTAGACATGTAGAGGTATCAACATGCATGAGGAATTAGAAAATAAACAAGTATTGGGCATGCTTTAATTAGGTTATATTTTAGTGACCTAAAATATTCACAGTCATGGAAAATGATTTAATTCGCATAGGATGCATGATGAAAATTGGGGGAAATAGGATCATTCGAAGGTTAACATCATGCAGTATTTATGAAAATTGCAAGGCATTAATCGAGTATATCCATGGATTGAAGTCAAACAAGATGGTTTGGGTACATGATGATAACAGAGATTAGAGTATTTAATACTCTCTCATGGAGCAACGAAAATTAGGGCATCATAGGGCTCTGATAGAGGAGATCAAGGTCTACTTAGGTTGAGTTTAATTAGGTTAATCTTGAAAGATTGACTACCTTTTCATGCTGTAAAGAAATCCTAGGGTTTTGGACGAAGTAAAGGTGAGATCCTCTTGCTTCAAGCCCTTCCTCTCCTTGCTCCTCGTCCTCAGCCTTCTCTCCTCATGCTCCAGAGCTCCAGCAATGAAATGGGGCTTGGTAGACATGAATTAGAGGTCTATTAGGTTGTTTAAGAGTCCTAATTAGTTAAAACTCTTCCTTCTCCTTCAAACTCCGAATTTCTTTATTTATCTCCCTATTTCTTGCCTTTATCTACCTAATAGGATTGGGGAGAGATCCATTTTCGTGGGGAATGGGTTAGGATGGGATGAAGACTCTTTTTTAGGATAATTATGGGTTAATTATGATTATCTTAACCTTTCTCCATTTATTATTAATTAAGTATGAAATTAACTTAATTAACTCCCATCCATAGAGGGCTCTTCATAATTGGGCCCCCTTCTTCTATTTTGGACCACTAATAACCCATCTACTAATTTAGTTAATGGGTTTAATTTAATTCCCTTTTATTCAATTTAAATCTATTTATCATATTTATCAATCAAATTCTATTATTCTTATTTAGTTTATTGATATTTAAAAATTAGAGTTGCTACAGAAGTTGACCAACTCCACTTCTGGAAAGTTGAACTGTGATACATACTCCAACTTCTTTACAGTCGAAGTTTCTATACTTAAACTTTGATTGCCCCTATATTTCAAATGTTTCAAATTGCTTGTGACGGCAACTGAAAATTCATATGTACTTCACATGTTATATTATTATTTCTCTGTCTGACTGAGATCTTTTTGTTGTCTATCCTTCAAGTAGGTGAGATTTTGTCAGCAGACAATAATGACTCCTTCCTTTCTGCTAGACAAAAAGGGTCGTACCTTACATGTCTGGATATCAACAGAAAACATGGAAGTAAGGCAAGGTATGGGCCTGTTGTCAGAAGACCTTTTTAGTCTAACTCTACCTTCTGTGCCTACAGATATCTAGACTTCCATCTACATCAAGTGTCTGTTAGACAGAAGAAGAAGAAGAAGAGTAGATGAAGAAGAAAATGAACAATGGCTAGAAGAGTTCCAACGGATCTCTTCAACAAATCTGTTCAAATTGCTCCATAAAAGGATGAAGCAAGGATGAACAACAAGACATGAGCCTTCCTAAAAATTTCTAAAAGAGTGTACATCTAGTGAGAAGCATCAACGCCATACACACTCAAAGTAAGAGAGAAAGAGCTCGAGCCCAAGAAGAAGTGTGCACGTAGCCTCTGAAGTCCTCAAGCATTCAAGCTTCTTTTCTCTCTTCACTCTCTCTGTGCATCATTGTAAATCTAGGGGAGAGTCTGTGAGCTGAGAGTTTTGAGTTCCTTAGTGTTCATCTTGTATAGCTCTCAGTCTGTTATTTTTTTTTCTAAGAAAGACTTGGTCCAACTGTATGACTGTATACAGTGTTCCTCTTCCTATGTGAAGAGAAGGCCAGTGGGGTGCTGGTGGTTTCTGTCCAACTGTGGGACTGTACACAGTATTCCCCTTGGGTTAAGGAAAGAAACTAGCTAGGGTTGGTGTCAGCAGAACCTAGCTGGGGGTTTAAGTCTAGCAGAACCGCACTGGGGTTTGTTCTAGGAGGGTGGCTTCTTAACCTATAACAGAAGTGAGTTTCCTTCCTACTCGGAAAGGAAGAGGACCAGCGGGGAGCTGGGGGTTTGTATATCCTTGGGGGGATTGTACCCTAGTTAGTGAAATCCCAAGATATGCTTGGGGACTAGACGTAAGTCTTCCACTTGAGAAGTATCGAACCAGGATAAAATCTTTGTGTTCTTGTGTGATTGTTTAAACTTGCTTCCACACTACTACTCTATCTCCGCACACAACTACATTCACTATCCGAAGTTTTCAAGTGGTGATTTTTGTGTTTTAGTTTTAGTATTTCTGCAGCTTTTCTATTCACCCCCCCCCCCCTCTGGAAAGCTTGCTACCATATCATCTGTGGGCCAACGAAAGAATGGTGGTCTTGTGACGGACTGTCCTTCATAGTTGTGAGCTTCAACTACCATCTCTTCTCAAATCTTTCGATTATTCTGAGAAGACCTCGCTCTGATACCACTTGTTGGTATCAGATGAATGAAAGAACTTGGCTCTGATTCCACTTGTTGGTATCAGAAGACTGCGAGGACTTGGCTCTGATACCACTTGTTGGTATCAAAAGATCGAGAGAACTTGGCTCCGATACCACTTGTTGGTATCAGATGATTGCGAGAGCCTGGCTCTGATACCACTTGTTGGATCAGGATGGCGCTTTAGATGTCCTAGAGGGGGTGAATAAGACTTCTTGCACTTTAAAACTTTATCTGAAAACAGATAACACTAGATAGTAATGTTAGTACTTAGTGTAGTGTGTGTGAAACAAGTTAAAAACTTGGCGAAATCAATCACACAAAGTGCACAGAGATTTATCCTGGTTCGGCCCTCCTATCAATTAGGAATACTACATCCAGTCTCCAGACACCCCTTGGGATTTTCACTAACTGCTAAGAACACTTGGCCTTCTCTCAACCTGAGAGGTATTAGAACCCACTTGCATCCAAGCAAGTCTTCCCTTCATAGAGAGGTATTACAACCACCTACAACCGTAGGTCTTCCCTTCACAGAGGGGCACTACAACCACCTACAACTGTAGGTCTTCCCTTCATAGAGGGGCACTACAGGAACAAACCCCCTGTTAGTTTCTTACACATAAATGAACACAGTGTGTCTGCTATGAAGAATGAGCAAACATAGAAGATCAGAAAGAGATACAAGTATGAATGAAATCTCTGACTCTTTCTGACTCAGAGTGAACTGAGAAGATTTAGAACTGCAGAATGCCACCCAAAAAAAAAAAACTTCTGAATGTAAGAGAGCTTGGAAGTCGAAGCTTGAACAGATGGCTCTCTTGAGATCTTGTGCACTTCTCTCTTTTCTTTTTGAGTATGGAATGTGGTCGTGTATGTTACACTCTGTGTCTCTCCTCGTATTGTTGGTGTGTCTGTTTCTTTCAAACTTCAGCTTCATATATATGCTTCAATATTTTTGTTTCCCGTTTGAAAGTAGCTGTTTGAATTTGAATGTTGGGTCTTGAGACTTGAGATAGCTGAGATGTCCATCATCAGATCTTCAGCCCTTGAGTCTCAACGGCTTCAGGCTATGCAAATAGCTTCATGGCTCCATTTGATAGCTTCAATGATTGTCTGCAAGCTCCATGCCCATGACTGAAAGATAGCTAGCATCTGAGTATCTGCATGGTTAAGAAAAAAACATATATACCTCCATTCTTTCGGAGGTAGGTGAGATACCAATATCAGACAGACAGGTGTATAATGCATTTAAAGACAGGCAGGCACTGTATGGGTCGTGCAAAAAAATTTCTCCTCAAAACGTGGAGTCTTGACAGAAAGTGAGATGTGGTAGGTGAGTTCTGACAGATAGACCATACTACTTATACCTACCACCGCATTTTTTGCAAACCATCTATTATGCAAAGTACGAACTATATGTCTGACAGTGAGTGAGAGAGCATCCATACAAATCTTTCAAGTTTCAAGATAATGGAAATGAGATTTTCAATTTGAATACATTAGAGTCAAATTTTTCCGCTAAATCATTTGAATCTTGATAACAAAAGAATAGAGAAGTACAAAGCACACTGACAAATTATCATACAAATAACAAAGAGAATGTCACAGTGTACATCATGTGTTCATCTGTTGTTCATTAAATAATTCTATAATGATTAGAACATTAATCGCACTAAGAATACATTAACATTTCTACAAAAAATAATAACAGATACTTAAAAACATCTAAGTATAGATTCAAGGAAGTTGAATACTTCGACTTTCAAAGAGTCTGAGTGAAATCAACAAATAACAGTAATCGATGTGAGATATAGAAGCAATCGATGTTTGAGTGAAAGGTAATCGATGTTTAAGTGAAAAGACAATCGATGTTTAAAGGTAATCGATGTTTATGAGCAATCGATGTTCAAGTGAAACGTAATCGATTTCAATGCTAATGATGTTTGATATTAAAATGATGTTATATTAAAACAGCAATCGATATGTCACTTCGACTGGACAAAATACAATGTGGTCGGTCGAAGTTAAACTTCAGATATAACAAAGTGGAACTTCGTATAAAACAGATCATAACGCTGTCGGTCGAAGTGAACTTCGTATATAGCTTCGGATATGACAAAATTCGCTTCGTATATGACGAAGTTGGACTTCGACTGATCACGGCCAAAATATGCATGACGAAACACCAGCTTTCTATATGACGAAGTGAACTTCGAATATGACGAAGTAGACTTCGGATATGACAAAGTGTAGCTTCGGATATGACGAAACTAACTTTGATTGAACATGATCAAAGCATGCATGACGAAGTTTAAACTTAGTGTAAATCTATAATGATAGTGCAAGAATATATTGTATTCATGGGAGAAACATGATATAAAATATATTAATGATATTTTTTCAGATAAACATGAATTTTTTTATCACAAAAATAAAAGATAAAATATAAGAGTAGTTCAACACAAGGTTCGTCATACCGCTCGGATCGACTGTACCGCATTCTCCGTGGTACGGTACGTACCGTATCGTACCGCTGAGGTACGGTGGAAAAATGGCATGTTTGATTTGTTTTTTTAATTTTGTGACTTGGTTAATATTTTAAATGAGCAATTTCAAAAGAAAATGAGTAAAACATAAGAACATCACATAAAGAGGTTGAAAATATAAATAAATTTATTTACTCATTTAAGTCAACCCACCACAACCATTTAATATTCATCTACCATGCATACAATCATATCAAGATCATGACACAAGCATTTAGTGTTCATCTAAATATTAAGGATATAATCATGATACAAGCCAAATACAATACTCATATCGTCGTCCTTATATTCATCATTTTTTCTTTACATGAAAAATTACAAATTAACATCATCTTCCTTAACATGTCACTAAGGACATTTAACATGTTCTTACCTACTCTTCCTCATCATGCTGAGCATGTATATCCACAAAACCCTCGTAGTAGGGGGTATAACTTCCATCTCCGAACAACCTCACATTATAAGTGCTCTCCAAGAAGCGCAAATAATCAACATAAGGCATGTAATTTTGATATAGGTCTTCGTACATACGCTGATATTCTAAATATTGACGTGTTCCTTGGTGTACTATTGTACGTCCTGATGGTGGAACGATTGGAATTTGCATATAAGAACCATCATGACCATATTGGATTCCAGAGGCATAATAGCCACCATATCCATGATGTTGTTCATATGGATCCAACTGTGTATGTCCTGAAAAGAAACTGTGACCCTCACTAGCAGCCTCAGATGTTGTGCCGTCCTGTGTGCTCAATCTCTCAAAATCGGATACAATCCCTTGATAGCTACTACTATCTACAGGACCTATGTGTCACCCTTTCTCATCTGCTTGATACCTTTTTGATGTGCTTAGTGGAGCACCGTGATCTCGACCATCTTGGGTAGCATGCGTGAACTCAGACTCCAATGAAAAGCGCATGCTACCACCACCACCACCACTACCAACACCACACCACCACCACCACCACCACCACTGCCACCTGTAGCAGATGGAGAAGAATGATTTGAGGAGTCATCTCCCGTACTCTATCTTTGAGATGGCTCAGATGGTGAAGGAGTCACATCTGAATCATCCACTGTTGTGGCATCTGCAATGTCAAGGGGATCTTCCCCCTGCATGCTTTTCTTTTTCCTGGAACCAAAAATCTTCGTTGTCCATCCAGATTTCTTCGATGGTCCTCCCTGTGAAAAAGTTGGCTTCCTTCCTTGTTTTGAACCGCTTGGCCAACCAACAGATGCCTGCGAGAGTAGTATGTTATTATAAGTGACATAAACAAATAAAATATATGAGGTATTATAAATTAATCTATATCACCTGGGTCTGAGATGAATCATGATGGTGTGTAGAAGATGACTTAGACAAAGATGGAGGTCGAGGAGGGGGACCCCTAGGCCGAGAAGAAGGGGGAGCTGCTGACTGAGACTGGGGGGGAGCTCTAGGCTGAATCAACATATCAAGATCTGTTGTGTCCATCTCATAGTGAGTTCGGGAAGTAGGCTCTCTGTCAGCTCTGGTAAGACTGCCTACTTGGATGTCATCATCTAAGTCAACTTCCGAATCCGAATGATGAGTTTGTGTCACAGGTGTATCTTCGGCAACCCTGGCATCTCCACCTGCTTGCATCCTCTCAATAGCTGAAACCAAGAATGTGTTCAGCCAGGGTGGATCATCCGGATCGTCGGCCTCCTCATCAAGCTCCATCTCCCCCCGTTCTGTAGTAGACCTAGAAACCCATGACACCATTGGGTCTTCATCATCTCTAAGATAAGACATGTCTGTCGGATCATAGTCTTCGTCCCCTTTTTTGGCATCCATTTGCACATGCTTCAACCTAAGCCGCATATTGTAGTGAACATACACCAAGTTGTCTAACCTTCTGTGGCTTAATCTGTTCCTCACCTTTGTGTGAATTAGAGCAAATGTACTCCAATTTCTCTCACAACCACTAGAAGATGAAGTTTGTGATAAAACTCTAATTGCAATTTCTCTAAGTGTTGGTGAAGATCTTCCATAACTAAGCCACCACTCTCCTGCCACAAGAAAAGAGTCTTTTTACTTACAAGATGTTCGTCCTTACACATTTTTTACCTATCCTAAGTAATTGTATATACCTGGGTCAAGCTTTTGTCGGGATGCAATCGCTGAAGGGTCCCCAAAGGAACCAATTCCTTCGCGGAAATATTTTAACTACATCCAAAAGGCAGTAATAGTATAAATAGTATATTATTACTGATAGTTTGCAGAGTAAGATTAAACTTTGTACCTCATTAGGGCGGCTGCAGCTTTTTCATGACTCCGTGACATCCTATCAACCACCGATGTCACTGCACCCAATAAATCATCTCGATATGCAAGCTCATCCGCGTGTTGGAATCCAGGATGGAGATAATATGCTACAAATGATCATGATGAATGTGAGCACATGATAATTGTAATATCCTATGGAGATTGGTTGAGTATGGGGGGCTGCACATGCCTTCCAAGATTTTGGATCTCTTGCACCATTGGTTTGTAGTATGGACTATTGGCTGCATTAAAAGATAATCCTAAATGATGTCAAAATTTGGCAACAGCTCTACCCAGTTGCCATCTCGGCCCTTTGCTCTGTAAAGAGTCTTCAATTCAAGTTTGCTTTCCATGCTCCCTCTGAAAGGCATAGGGGTCAATTTCCTGCACATCTAGACCGACGTTCCTCTTCCTTTGGGGTATGGAAGAGGTTGAATGACGAGGAGGATCAGTGTAATAGCGATGAAGGCCGGGCGGTTTGGAAGGACGTGAGGATGAGACAGTATCATCGCGACAACGTATTTCTGAGTCACCCCTCGCCCATGCCTCCGCCCGACTCTCACGTAGAGCCCGTTGCATGTCCTTCATCATCTTGCAACGTGGTCTGACTCTGAGCCCTCTTCTCTGCTCTTATTTGTCTCAAATGTTGTGCCATCGCAAGTTTAACATCATATGACACGCTTGGACAACCGACAACTTCACTATATCTAGCACCCTTACCTCCTGCTTGGTGTTTCTTTAAATGGGAGACACCTCCCCCATGGAACTCCATATTACAGTAGTTGCATTGAAACCAATGCCTTTTCCCCTGAAGCATTCTACCATGTTGCCAACCAATATCATCACTACGTCCTCGCGGAGGCATCCTTAAAGTTAGACCTGTTACATAAGACAATATCATTAATATGTATTAAGAAGTTGGCAAAAAGATTAACATTACATAATAAACACATCTGATCAGCTCATAATGATCCGTAGGAACAATATAATTATGTTTAAAATGGCGATAACATGATAATAGCAAACTCCAACGACTGCAGGCGGGCCGGAGTCATAGCACGGCGTCGGGGAACATGCCGCATGTGACGTCGGACTCGGCGTGCTGCCAAATAGCCATTATTGTGGCGACGAGATTCTGGGATACCATTCCCTTCCGGTCCACGTCCAAGAATGCGACTTAGTCGAGATTGACCACGGGGTCCACCCGGCAATACCACATTACTACGACGTCTTGCAAGACGCTAAAGATCACGACGTCGATGAGCCGACACTCGCATGCGGGCCTATTCCACCAGAAAGGTGCATCTGGGTATACTATGTTGGACAACGTGTCGTTGGCCTACAGGAAGGACGTGCATGGGTGGACTAGTACCCATGAGCCCTCGTCTGCCACAGCAACGGACGCCTGGGCGTGCGCAGTCTACATGGCCACGGCCGCGGCCGCGGACGCCTTCGCCTCTGCCTCGTCCACGTGCAGTGCCTCCACCACGCCCGGGAACTGGTTGCATGCGAGAGCGTGGCGAAGAGACGTCGTCCAGAGGTGGTGAAGGAGAGGCGTGCAGTGCTTGGATGTAATCCCTCGCAGTCATAAGTCGCTGAAATCCAACTGGCGCCACAGACTCTTGCGTGGGTGACGGGTCGCTTCCAACCACACTATCACCATTATTGTCTGTGGAGATCTTCATTGGTTCAAATTCGTCCTCATCCATTGCAGCAAGTTCTTGCGCATGGAGATCATCCGACGACATCGTACAGGGAAGAACGTTGATACTTTAATAACAATATTTGTTCTCGATTGGAGTGTGTACCTTGTCGTTGTGAATACGCGTAGGATCGGGAATAAGACTGTAAGAGTCTTGTTCGTTGTTTCCTCGCTCCAAATGCCTTCGGATCCGATGATGATATCACGTGTACGAAGTCCGGCACGAGAGAGAGAGAGAGAGAGAGAGAGAGAGAGAGAGAGAGAGAGAGAGAGAGAGAGAGAGAGAGAGAGAGAGAGAGAGAGAGAGAGAGAGAAAGAGAGAGAGAGAGTAGGATTGGTGGAGAGAGAGAGAAAGATTATTTGCGTGTGATGGCCTTGGTTAAGCCATAACACCCCTATTTATAGTAGATGATAATTAATAAAAACAAATAAATTAGGTTGCCTAAATAAATAAAACAAAACAAAATAAAACAAAAAATTAGGCATGTAAACCTAACTCTTGGCTGGGGTGGGGGTTGAGAAAAAAATAAAAACAAAGTCCTTCTCACGGCGGAAGAAGGGGGGGGGGGGGCGCGTTAGGCGCCGGCGAGTGGGGAGGGGGGGGCGGCGTTAGTCGCCGGGGAGGGGGGGGCGGCGTTAGGCGCCGCGCGGGGCGAGGGGGGGGGGGGCGTTAGGCGCGGGGGGGGGGGGGGGGGGGGGGGGAGAGTAAAAAAAAAAAAAAATCGGCGGGTCCGATTGGACCGCGCCGAATCGGACCGGACCGGTCCGGGCGCGACCCCGTGGGTCGCCCGTTCGACCACGCTTGTGGCGCCCAAGCACGGTACGAGCCGGCGTACCACGGCGGTTTGCGGTATGTCCAACCATGGTTCAACATAAAGGAGATCCGAAAGCACCATACGCTATATTACAACCACCTAAAAAAAAAATTATCAATCTATAAAAACATATTTGGTGTAAAGAAACTCATAAAATCCCACATATTTGAATGTAAAACATAGAAAATTTTCAATATGTACATTTAAACTAAAATAAAAAACTTATTCAATTCATAATTTATCTACCAATTTCATTGTAGAAATAACTTTAATGGCAAATCATTGAAATCCGTACCATTCACATCACAACCTCATCCATGTGACCCATCGTCGGCCACCTTGAGTAAGAGGGGAGGAAGGAAGAGGAACAAAAAAACAAGCGAAAAACATAAAAGGTCTAAAGCTACCACATTCAGCAACGGAATCTGGAGCCATGCGAAATGCCAAACACAACGGTTACAACCATAGCATCTAAGAATCTTAAGCACTAACTCAAAACACCATACTGCGCACCACACGGATAAGTAGAGTCTACAAACCAACCTTACTAACAAGCTCCCCCTTGGCCCTTAACCAACATAAATTAAACATCTCAAACCAAAACAACTCAATAAATGGAAGAAAATCGACACATTAAGCTACCTGTTCGCAATGAGAAGGGCAGCCAAATCAAAACACTTACCAACTCCAATTCAAATCTCTTACGCATCAGGTCACCAACTTAAAAGTAAAGAAATTTCTAAAGAATAGAGGTTCAATTCAAATTCAACTCTATGAATCCAAGAACTTAGCTCTCCCTCAAACTGCTTCACACTAAGCATACCATTACACTCCAAAACCCAGATTTCAACTTAAACAAAACAAATGAGCCTAACAATCATATCTCAAACTATTCAATATTAACCACATGCATATGTGAGCCAAACGCTAATTCTTCCCTTTCATCTACTATCATCAATAACCTCAAAAGTTAACTTTCTAATCAATCTAAATTGAAATTATTAATAACAATCTCAAATATTTCTTGCTTATGATGGCAAACACTAATGCCACTAACTCAAAGGCTCACACTACAAGAGGATCCCAGTTGGGTCAATCGGTTAGAACTCTTGCTTAAAAGCAAGAGATCCCGAGTTCGATTCCTGGGGGTGTTTACCTGATTTACATATAATCCTCAAGGTGTGTAGATCCGAGTTTTTTCCGGTCAAGTGAGGTAAGGGCAATACGAGTACACGGAAAGTAGGAGCTGCCAAGTCCTGATCTTGGAGTTCACGAACGTCAATCTCTGAGCCCACAAAACCACACAAGACGGGATTTCCTCATTACTAAAAAAAGGCTCACGCTACAAACTCTAACCAATTTTTGACCATTACCTAACCAAGCAGACCACAACACACTAGGCCGAGACCATACCAAAACTAAACCACTTATTGTTGACAGCTAGGCTCACCTTTACATAAAACAATAGCTTACCAAAACTAATATATTCCAAACAATTCACAAATCTCTTAACGGGTTTCGCTCTGGGCATCTTATCCTCAAGATGGACCTTTACTCATTAGAAGATTCCACAATCATCAAATAATTTCAATGACTACATTTCTAACTAGCACAATCAAAGATGCACTACAAAACTCCAAATATTTAACCTCAAAACAACACTAACCAATGCCTTCACTTGCTTATGACCCACTCTGCTGAACCTTAATATAATACCACTAGGTTGATAACCCACTTAATACCTCACAATTCAATCATATTGAGTTCTAACAAGAAACATCCGCTAGCAAACATCAACACACTATGATCCCCCTAATACAGAGTGTAATATTCGGGCCTTTTGGACTGGATTGACCCCCTTGGCCTTGCCCTCCTTGTCGTGACTTGAGGGTCAAATGCCTTCTTAAGGCATCTACCCAGGCTAACACGTTACCATTGGTAACACGATGCAGGGGTTCAATGTGTTAAGGTTTCTCGACCGTAGTGCCGATTTGTCGTTTTGCGGTCAGAACGGTCTTAGCAGGTGTCAGGACAAGTACTGTAGGGTTGATGCGTTATGTCAGGGCGACGCAATCTTAGTAGCTCGAGTGTCAAGGGTTTGACCAACTTTTTGAGTGGCGTCAGAGTGGGCGGACGCAGTAAGTGCTAATGCGTCATCGGGCTGACACATTAATGGTTAACACGTTGTGGTGCCTTGATGCGTTCTTGGGGCTGTCGGTTCAAAACCGAGGCCAATGCCCATTTCCCCCTCTCTTATTCTTCCCTTATTCTTTTCTTCTTATTCTTCCTCCGAGCTCTCTTGCTTCCTTCAGCAGTTCTTTGGCATTTTGGGCTTGGAGATGAGCTCTCCTCCTTGTAGGTGGCTTGTGCTTCATGCTTGGAGCGAGGAGGAGGTGGCCACTCATACGAGAAGGCCCCAATGGGTCGTTTCTACTATTTAAGGTAGGGACTCCACCTTTTCTCCTAGATCTAGTTAGGTTTAGGGATCTTCTCCACTTGAGCATGTTTTCCTCTCCGTGTTTTGAGGGTTTAGATGAGGGTTTCATGCTTACATGCATGTGAAGCTTTATTTGAGTGTAGATAGCTCCATTGACATGCATTTGGGTGATCGAAGGGTGGTTTGATCTCTAGTTTTGTCAAGATGTGTTTCCCATGCTCCCCTCCCCCAGATGGTGTATTTGGTGTAATTTTTGGGGTGTTCCATTGGTGAACTGTGTCGGTAGTCCATCTGTTTGAGAATGCGTCTGGGCGACCGAACGCCTCATTATCGCGTCTCAGGCCACGAACGCGTTAGCATATGCTATAGTGGCAAGCAATGGTGACGCAATAAAGGGGCATCTAGGGCTGCAAATGGAACCCAAAATCCTAATATTTCGATCTGATTTCAATAAAATTTATCAGTTTTAGAATTGAAAATTGTTACTGATAGCTTATCGGAATCGGTATCAGACATTCTGATAAGTAATCGAAATCAAAATCGGAATCAGTTATTCCAATAAATTATGCATAAATTCAATAAACAAAGTCATGGTAAACACTGTAGCTTATCAAAATTTTGGTTCCGATAATATAATCGGAATTGGAACAAAATCAGAACTAACCATTCCAATTTTATCAGAATCAAAACTATATTTCGGTTATTGGAATCGAAATCAGAAACTTTATTTTCGGTTCTGAACCCGACCCGGTTGCAGCCCTAGTGGCGTCGGACCTGGGTAACACGTTCACAGACAGAGAACAGGGTAAGTTCATACGAAGCCTGATTTCTGCCAAGTCTTCATCAGTTTCTAGTTTCTTCTGTACCTATGGGACCAGTGTTGTTCCTAGCCCGATACTACACTAGTCGTTTCGCCCGGTGCTCGGCACTTGAGGGCTTGTCCCCTTGAGAGGTTGTTCCCGTTCTGTGTGATCTCCCGTCTTCATGAGTCCGTTGAGGGAGTACTCCAGGCTACGGGTGTGCTCGGGTCAGTGACCCTGGAGCAGAGGGGAAAACAGTGGTTAGGACAATGACATCGAGTCATTTGTAGAGCTCTCGTGGTTGGTCTGGGATGTCGAGGTCATTTGGTGTTCTTACCGACGCAGGCCAGCTAGTTCTTCTTCTCACTGTCTCACTTTATGCGGCCTCGGAACCACCTAGAGGTGCCATGCATGGGACCGTAGTCCGGCCTGACTACGACTATTATTGTTGTGGTACTTTGGGTTCCTAGGCCTCACTTTGACGAGAGGTGGCAAGCTAGGACGTAGGGTTGAGGGTAAGAATCGTGTGGCACTTCTGACCGGTTGACTAGTGGTAGTCGTTTCCATAGATAGTGTTGTTTGTCTAGGTAGGTTTCCCCCTGTCTATGTTGCAGTTGTGTAGTTGTCACGGGGTGCAGGTTGCATGATGATCTTGTAGTCATGTCTTCTTTTTTGTACTTTCCTATGGTAGAATAGAACATTATTAACTGTTGTCCTTTACTTCATTTATATTGTATATATTCTACCTATTAGAGCCAGTGGGAGATTGGTAGTCCCTACTGGGCTTCTATTGAGAAGCTCACTCACTCTTTTTCCATGTGAGACTTCACAGCAACAGTGGCAGGGTGCACGCCGAGCGGAGGAGGGGGGTGTTAGTCGTCGCTTCCTTTTCTAGCAGTGGTTCCCCCTTCCTTGTGTACTTCACCCTCAGGGTATGCCCCTTAAGAGTTCAGTCTTCTCCTTATTTACTTGTACTTGTGGTGTGGCTGGGACTTGTACCTAGAACTATACTTGTGCTCTCGCTTTTCCTTTCTACTTACGCGTATGCTTTTAATTCAATAGTTGACGTTTATTTCTTTTACATATGCTATTAGATTTGTCTTTTAACTCTTCCGGATTCTCGGATCCTTAGGTGGCGGCGTCGAAAATCGGGTCCTCAACAGGGACCGAGGGTTGGGTTCCTGGGGTCGTTACATAGAGGGCCTTGAGAAAAAGAACCCGTCCAACTCTCTTCTAAAGCACACTTAACCTATCAAAACTGCCATCAGACACACCTACTCAAAACTCAAACTCTGCTCTTCGCCACAAAACTAAACACTACTGCAGATAGCCACCAACTATGCTACCCAACTAGTCTCGAACACAACTCCTCACAACTAACTACTGACCTAAGGCGGTTTAAGGAATACTATACTATCTGATGCCCTACAGTCGTGACAAGCAACAAACTATAACAAAAATCAAATTGTACCGACCTGATCACCTATTACAGCTATAACCTTCAACCCTCGAGCTTAAAAAGGGCTGAAACCACTACCTCACTGTATCATCATTGTACAATCTACTAAAGGTACCAGAATATAGATAAATAACAGCAGCCACCGCTACCTCAATTCTAATCTCAACCTGTAGCAAGAGTGTATAGACAAACACAACCTTAATACTAACATATGTAAGGATCAAGAACCTTATCAGCTAATCCCAAAACTTAACAGTGCAGAGCACAAACAACAAACCACAGAAAATCAATCTTAAGCTAACCAAAACTCATCCTAGAGGAATAAAAGCAGCCTATAAAACTCAGATTTCTCAATCATCATGCTATTCACATGGAATAAAGAGGAACTGAAACAACCCTCTACCTTGCACTTCACAAATTAGCACAAGGCACTGACTCCTAACAAACACCACTAGATTGGCAGATTACCTCAAACCAACATGAAGAATTAGCCACAACGTTCACTCAAAACACTAGGACAGAGAAAAAGATCTACAAAGATACACCCAAAAGATTGTACAACAGAATCTGCCACGCCATTCTTCTAAAGAAAGACCATCCGATCTACAACAAACATCATTCAAACGTCTAACCAACTGACACATAACTAGACACACAGCACCCTCTAAGGAGCGTGAAACCAATAACACTACATTCTTTAAGAGCACAAGGCTCACGCTACCTACTAAGCTCAAGACTCACCTAAACCAAACCTCACTTGCTAACACATAATCTCTCTACTCACTACAAATTAATCAACTCAAAAACAAAAGAAGTTCCACTAAAACACCAATCTCAAAACTACTACCACAAAAACTCTAATTCTCATTTTCAAAGGTCTACACCAAGAAAATCTTCTGACTCTGCTCAAGGGAAGAAATAACCCCCCTCCTCCCCCCCCCCCCCCAACTACACTCTTTTGGACTACCAACATTGTCTAGACACCAACTAAACATAATTCAAAACACAAAACAAGAGGCAGGGCACATAAATAGACCTCGATCACATATCAACAACGTATTCATATTACTCATTGGAGCAATTATGTTGGCTAGATAAGTGTCCTGTAGTAAGAGGAGTAGTTATGAACCCTGTAGACCATCCCCATGGGGGCGGTGAAGGGAGAGCACCAATTGGTAGAAAAAGACCCATGACCCCTATTTAATTATTTGAATTTCAATAGGCCTGCTCTAATACCAACTATAGTGATCCTGAGATTCGTATCCAATAAAGGACCCAAACCCAATATCACTTCCCACATGCCCAAAGTCTCGGAAGGGATTCTCACTCAATCTAGAGTGATATATAAGTAATACAAGTAACTACAACAGGAATTAAATATTTCACTAATAATGAACAATGTCCCAATTTACAATATGAGTACCAAGAAATTAAAATACATCGATCTTAAGGGACATACCCCAAGGTAGACTAAAAAGAATAGGATTATTGCTAGTATACGAAGCTCTATAGTGCCAGATGACTGAGCCAAAATCAATGTTGCCTCCTCCAACTCGCACCTGAAAAAGTACGGGGTGAGCCTCACAAAGTCACATGCTCAGTAGGGATGCTCCAATCCTACACTCGGCCAAACCATGATAGGCACATTATATATATATATAAGTAAAGTGTTGTAAAGAATGACAACAAGGCCAGAAAAATAATAGTGACACGTCTACACACAATGGCGATGAAGGTGCCTAATTACCACATAGGTAACATAGCTTCGCACAATAGTCAGGAAAATACCAAAACCATTGTGTCACATTAACTAACCAAAACACGTCACACACTAAGCTATCATGCTCTGCCTTTGAATGCCAACATGGACAAACTCCCAAACAGTTGCCACACAAGAAAAAATCATTTAAAAAGACAACTCAAAGCTGCACATATAGAAAGAACAAAAGTAATTAACTACTGAGAAACACAAGTCTCATAGTCAGAAGGAATCCAACTGGCACATCCACAGCTATCTACCTACTGACTAGAGAGGCGGTGGAGTCTACTCAACAACAACACTATACAACTAGGCCGGGCTATAGTCTCACGCCTAATCACACCTCTATGGGTTCCAGAGCCCATAGAGTGAGACATGTGAGAATAAGGACTAGCTGAAGACTCTCACGTGTTGAACCACTCTTATATTTATTCCTTGTTTTGGTGATAATTAAAATTCATGAATATTATTAATATAATATTTTAATGATAACTGCATTCATGTGCATGACCATCTGCAAAAATAATCATCAATTGCACTATAAAATATCACTGAAGAATCTCTCTTATAAACACTATAATTGTATGTCTCATATGATCTTCTGCATGCTCTAAATTTTCTCTAAGTCCACATCAACTCTAGTGGCCAGTCAAAGTTTTTTCAACAGTCAAAGTTCCAGTCGAAGTTTCTTCAACAGTCGAAGTTGGCAGTCGAAGTTTACTGACTGTATTTTTTAGCAGTCAAAGTTGGCAGTCGAAGTTTCACTTCAACTGACACCTGTTTCTCTTCTTCATCAGTCGAAGTCTCATATCGATTATTATTTTAAATCTAACGATTGTTGTACTTATCATATCGATTATCTTTAAGTGTATATCGATTGTTGTTCAAATCTAACGATTGCTAAGCATGTCCATATCAATTGCCTTCTCATATCGATTACCTTCAGGCATCAATTATAGTTAAGTGGCATATCGATTGCCTTCACACATCAATTGCCTTCACTTATTGACTATAGTTAAGTTGCATATTGATTGCCTTTCAACATCAATTGCCATAAGCATAACAATTGCCCTTTTGACATATCGATTGTTTTCTCACATCGATTGATGTTATTAGTAATGGTTCACATCAATTGCTAAATAGAAGATTCAATAATATATCAATTGTTGTTAAGATTCATACAGATTGACTTTCAAAATGTCTTGGAGCCAAATGAAATTTCAAATACACTTCATATACTTAACTTATTATGTCTCTAACTAAAGTTACCTCTTTGCTGATTATTCTTTTAGAGTAAGTAAAGATAGTTGTCAGCAGAAATGCAGAAACAAAAGGACATTCTCTTTCCTGCTAAAAAGCAAAAGCCTTCTCGTTGTCAGCACAAAACATGGACAAAAGGCAAAAGAGGTATGGGCCATCTGTCAGAAGATCTTTTTTAGTCTAACAATGTCCTATGTGCTTACAAATATCTATATTTCTCTGTACACCAAGAATTCATTAGATTCAAAGAAAAAGAGAGCAATAGCTGCAGAAGAAGAAGAAGATGATGAGCAACGGCTAGAAGAGCTCCTACTGATCTCTTGAACATATATGTTCAACTGCTCTATAAAAGGATGGAGGCTATGACGAACAAGAATAGAGCGAATCTAAAAATCTTTCAAGGAGTGTACATCCAGTGAGCATCCAAACATCATACACACTCAAAGGCAAGGGAGGAAGTGCTTGAGCCTATTCAAGAGAAGTTTTCAAGCTGAAGTCTTCTGAAGCTCCAAGCATTCAAACTTTCCCATATCTGTGTAAATTTAAGCGAGAGACTCTGTGAGCCTGAGAGCCAAAGCTTGTATTTATTCATTTGCTCTTGGGCCATTGCTGTAGAGATCAAACTTGTACGTTCTATTTTATGTACTTGATCTCTATAGCATGTTCTTTCTTTCTAAAGAAGAATAAGGGTTGTTCCTTTTATGTGTGAAGAGAGGACCAGCAGGCTTGCTGAGGGTGGTAACCAACAGAGGGTCTATACTCTGTGTTCCCCTTATGTTAAGGGAAGAACTTAGCTAGGGTTTGTTCCAATAGAACCACACTAGGGTTTGTACTAGGAGATTGACTTCTTGACCTGTAATAGAAGTGGGATGTCTTCTTGCCCGAAAAGAGAAGAAGACCAGCAGGGGCTGAGTGTTGTATATCCTTGGGAGAATTGTACCATGATTTACTTTCGCACTGCTACTTTCTATTATATACGATCACATTCACTAACCAAAGTTTAAGTGGTGATTTTGTCTTTCAGATTTTCTTTCTCCACCTATTCACCGCCCCCCTCTAGGCGCCTTGCTGCTATCCAAGTGGGCCAACAGCACGTTTGTAGGATGCCTACACCCCTAGCCACGAGTGCACTCAAACAACCATAGACAAATAACTAGGCGCTACCCCAAAGCCATCTTTCCCCTTAGTACACAACGCACATGTAGGCTCTCAAACAAGGGGAGTCCAAGAAGATGGCATAGATCTTTTCAGTACACATAGCACTAGGATCAAACTCTATAGCACATACCGTGCTAGGCCCACATAGGACCGGGGCTCCTGACTAGTGAGTGCTATAGAGTAGCACGACAAATGCCAATAAAAGGCAAACACCAAAATATTTGAAATCGAACACAACACACCACCTCGAAACATGAAAATCTCCCAGAGATTTCTAAGACCACTAACACACACATCTCCCAGGTATACATGCATCACAGATGCGCCAAGACTACAACCATGTCCCTTCCTCGGTGAACTACTCGTAGAGTTGCCTCGCACGGACTACACAAGACCGAGCATCAACGACTAATTCCTTATACTATGTCTCGAGCACAACACACCCAAACGTCGGGCCAAGAACACCTCAATCCAACATTGAGGACACGATTACATAATCATCTGTTAACAAACATTGGCACGTAAATCAAAACACATCAATCCATCAATTGTGTATACAATGTATTAGAAGATTCAACCCTACTGAACTAAACTTCAAGAAACCTGACAGATAGATAAAACACACTGTCAGGGTCTTAACAAACTACTAGCTCAAAAACACAGTCAACACCTAATCCTACACTAGGTTGTAAACCTACCACACACTGTGGGTATGACTTGAAAATCAGAATGCGCCTATATCAACTAGCGCGTTTTAAATGCGCCACCCTCTCAAGGCACGTTCTCACACACAACACAAAATCCCAAAATCGATTCAAAATTGTGAAATCTGCAAGACCGCACTCTAGGGAAGCACCTGGCAAAGCGAGGGGCATCGAAAATCAAAATGTGCTACCACGACCAGGCGCATCTTAAACACACCATGCCAAGTTGATGTGTCTACGGTGAAACACCACATGTCCTAGAGGGCCACATACCCTGATAAAATCACCAATGAAAACACACCGCAAACATCAAGCACAACTCAAATCAAAATGCACCCTTCAAGGAAGGCACATTCTGAATGCACCTGCCTCTCAAGACGCATCTTAAGCCGTGCTGGCCAAGCCCTATGCGACTTAAGACATAAACCCAAAAACCTATAAATTGGCAATTCTCAACCCAAACATACCTACACATGTCCCATAAGGGCCACAACACTCACTAGACCCACTAAAGGAGATCTGGAAAGTGCCACATGCTACATGAATACTAGGTAAAAAAAACCATATTAAGATGAAAGATCAACATAGCGGTTCGTAGTAAAAACTGCTACAGAGATTTGAGAACAGAATTGAAGAACATAAGCGTTTCTAACAGTAACATTGGCTGTAGCTGGATGACAGAATAGTCACTGCAAAAGTACATGCCGATTCTGATACATCTTGTTCAAATATAAGCTCTTGTCCGTTCACTGATCTTCAGAGAAAAAGGGAATCAACTAGTTACACTTCAAGTTCTCAGCTTGCTGTGATCTCACTGCACATCTTGGCAAGCAAGCCCAAGATATTGATGCTGATATGCACAATGAATGATAGATAGTCATACCCGACCCCCGCAATTGATTATTGTTCACATTTCCTCCACCAAGAAACACCATGAAACTTGTCAAGTTACTCATTTTTCAAGAATGAATTCCTCGATCTCTATTCCTGTATGTCTGGCACCACTTTGGACTCTCAACATGACTTTATCCCCAGCTTTCAAGGAAGTCACCGGGATGTTCGTCCTGTGCTTCTCTGCTGCAAAAAGTAGTATAGGTGCAGCAATGAGATAGGTGAAGATCATTTAAAAAAAAAAACTAAGCATATGAAGATGAACCTTCAGACGGACAAACCAAACCAACTGTTTCAGCATTTTGTAGGAAGATGCTGTAAGATGTTTCACTGTCTAGATTCTCCTGTAAATTTAAGAGATTACAAAACACTAAGTAAAATGACGAAAAAAGTTCAAATTCCTTTTTAATCACATCATATGCCGTTATAATCTTCATTTGCTGATAGCCTTTATAAGTGTAGGAGCCATGCTTACTGGTACTGAAGAAGATTAAGAGCTCTTGTGTCGTTAATTGAAAATATTGCATTTACATTGCATAACTATTGTAGAATAATGGAGAGACCAAAGTGAGAGTCTGCAAGAAGATAATATTTACCAGTCCTTTTATCTTGCCCTAACAAGAAAAGCTCCCACATTTTGTGATCGTCCAAGAACAAAATTAATAATAGGATACACACCTTTGCCTCCAGAAGGATGAGAGGTCTTGACTCCACTTTCACACGTCCAACAATGGCAGTGCGCTGGTGGCCTTTCTGATCAACAACTATAACTTCCTTGCCTGCATGTAACTCTGAGAGGTAGCAAGTCTTTCCTCCTGGAACAGCAACATATGCATGCACTGGGCCCTAAAGAATTCACATCTATAAGCCAAAATTAACAAGCTTCCTCATATGGAATTCATTAATAATCAAGAAAGTGATTCACTGCATTTTAGATGACAATTTCTGGAGCTTACTTCTAAGTATCATCAGTTCTTGTCATAGAAGTTATTTAAAGTCATCTGATTGGTCAAGTTTTGCGGAACAAGCATAAATCCAGGCGTAAATCCAGAAGTTTTTTTTTTATTGTTTGGGGGCGGGGGAGGGAGAATAGCATCAGCTGCTTCTTCCCAGATTCCTGTCAGGATTAGGGCTTCCTGCTTGTGATCAGACTTGTTTAAAACATCTATCTAGTAGTGTAATCAGAAAATGTATATCCAGCGGTGTAATCAGTTAAGCAGTGACTAACACCAGTCCATTCATATTCCAGATCCCAGGGTACATAGTTCAGGCCTGAATAGGCAAATGACCCATTTATCACAAAACAAATTATAGCTCAAAGCTGAAAAGATCTCAACAACCATACAACTGCAAAATGGTCATAGCTTATGGCTGCATTTATCTTGTTATAGGTTTTAACCTTGGAAGGAAGGATTAACATGCATCTAGCATATCCATACCCTACAAAATACGTCTGGACCCTGAGAAACCATATGTGATGCATAGTAGGAGAATGGTGGCCTCAATATGTTGAGGAAAGACCAGTCCAGCCAACCAATTTCAAACCTTAGTTTCAAATTAAGTGTATATCTAGGTTTTGATCCCACTTTGA
The DNA here is from genome assembly GCA_014218235.1 of Colocasia esculenta. Lineage (NCBI taxonomy): Eukaryota > Viridiplantae > Streptophyta > Magnoliopsida > Alismatales > Araceae > Colocasia > Colocasia esculenta. Next base: position 47,971,905 of record CM024766.1, read on the forward strand.
CCTTGATTTTCCTTTTTATTGTTTTTGGTATTTTTATTTTTTTTTTGCATGTTCCAATACACAAACCAACATCTGAAGACTAATGGTGCATCATCACATTTTGTTGATAGTACCAGTAGCCATAAAGTTATAAGTTCTAACTTACTGCATTAACCCGAAAAGGCCTACTGGCAATGTAGTTTGATTCCAAACATTCTGAGTGGACAAGAAAAAGACCTCTGGCAAATGATCCAACCTATACAATACAATAAACTCCAATAAGAATTTCAGGATAAGAAAAAGAAAATCCAAAACCTAATGATCATAGTAGGAAGCATTGGAAATCTTAACTGGGTCATATCATGGAAAGAGTAGCTTGATAGCAAGATATCCAACATACCAAAAGACCTTCTCCAGGTTGCATGATACTGCAGAGGTCCACACATACTCGATCACCCATTCCAACTACTTGAACTCGTGTCACAATGACATTTTGCAAGCTTAGCAAATTTGTTATTTCATTCATTCTGTCAAAATATTCCTGTTTGTTGCCAGACACTGAATTAGTGACTAAGAATTAAGAAACATGCTTGAACCAATACACAAATAAGATATGCAAACTCCACGTTCATACAAATGCAAAGGAGGCCACATTGTAAGCAAATTCACGAAGAGGGGAACAAAGAAACATATTGTCATGGTTAACATACTCATTAATGTAAGTCACAGCTGGTCTGGATTCTATTTCCAGAATCCGTTTTCAAGTTCCTCAATGTATAAGCATATCATTGCCTTCTCACAAGTTACAACAATTTTTTTTGGTTAATCCTAGAAGATCAGTTGCCTCTTTCGAAAAGCCAATGAGGAATGAGATCAAGAAAATACCCATTTGGAGATGAGGATTTCTTCAGTGATGTGTTCAGGATGATGTTTAATGCTACAGTAAACACCAGCTCATCACATGGAAGCCATTTTCCCCAGAAGTTGAATCAGCTGTACAAGTGTTAAGTGTACTGGACCCATCTTTGTCAATTGTTTTTTGTCAATGCACTTCCTGGTGTGTGATGGGAGAGTTGTGATATGGGCGGGGAACGTAAAAAGGCTTCTTTTGGATGTTTCAGAAATTTAACCGTTGAGACATCCGAAATGCTCTTTCACTGCTAAAATATCACATTCCATCCCTCTCCTACCAAAATCAACTGCCACTAAGAAGGTGCTAAAGCAATAAATAAAAATTTGACACTTCAAGTGTACTGGACCCATCTTTGTCAATTGTTTTTTGTCAATGCACATCCTGGTGTGTGATGGGAGAGTTGTGGCATGTGCGGGGAACCTAAAAAGGCTTCTTTTGGATGTTTCAGAAATTTAACCGTTGAGACATCCTAAATGCTCTTTCACTGCTAAAATATCACATTCCATCCCTCTCCTACCAAAATCAACTGCCACTAAGAAGTTTCTAAAGCAATAAATAAACATTTGACACTTCAAGTGTACTGGACCCATCTTTGTCAATTGTTTTTTGTCAATGCACTTCCTGGTGTGTGATGGGAGAGTTGTGGTATGTGCGGGGAACCTATACAAGGCTTCTTTTGGATGTCTCAGAAATTTAACCATTAAGACATCCTAAATGCTCTTTCACTGCTAAAATATCACATTCTGTCCCTCTCCTACCAAAATCAGCTGACACTAAGAAGGTGCTAAAAAGCAATAAATAAAAATTTGACACTTGCAAAAATAATTAACCTGCACAGACTGGAAAAATAAAGTTGTCCTTATATTAGGCCAATCAGACTCAAAACTGTTGGTTTGGTTTGGATTACAATACTGTGTACTGGTCTGGACGTGCTCTGATGGAGATCGATATCCTCAGTTAACTGGCTCCATTAAGGTAACCCAAGCCTTTGAGAGTGATGAAGGGAGCAAAGGAGTGCAGGAAGAGGAGGGAGAAGTGGATCCACCATTGAACTCAAGCCAGAAGCCAGCTGAATAAGTTGCCATAAGAGAATGAACAATGGAGAACGAGAAAAGAGAGGAAATTAGATGGGAAAGGAGAAAACAGGGATGAAGTAATAGAAAGAACAAAAGAGAAAAATAACCAGAATAACAAAAGAAGAAAAGGTAAGGCTAAGGAATAAGGTTAGAACTAAAAATCCATCACCATGGACATAATCCATGCAAATTCCTTTCTTCATTAATTTGCAGATAAGTCCCATATTTGCCATTTTTATGTTTTTTTCCTCATTTCCACATTTTCTCTACTACTTTCTTTTCTCATTTTCTCTTTTTCACAATTGTTTTACTTTTTTCAAATCCATGGATTCAGATAGGCTACAATCTCCAAATCAGCAAATTTTCTGACCAATCCCAATAGAGTATTATATGTTACATCCATCTCTACAGGCAAACAACGATGTGGCCTTGGGAAGAACTTGATTTCTTCAGTAAACATAACATGCAGAAGATCAGAGCAACATCGGCACACAAATACACAGAACCAACACCAGTCTGCCATCTCCAAAAGAAAGCTACAGTTGCCAATAGTAGGGGCATGCATCATTCGGTTCAAACCGAAAAACCAAACCGGACCAACCGGTTCAGTTCGGTTTGCACACCCCCTTCAGTTCGGTTCGGTTCCACAAGTTGTGAAACTAGACCGAACTGAATAAACCGAATTTATTGTAATTATATTAATATTATGTAATATACATATTATAAATATTTAAAAATAATTATATACATAAATGCAAATACAAAATATGCATATTTTTTAATTTTATCATCATTCTAAATACATACACGTTAATTCATATTTAAATTAATATAAAATTTTGATTTGAACCAAGCCGAACAGAAATAATTGCAGTTCAATTTGGTTGAACAGAGGGTTCAGTTTGGCTCAGCTTGCCCAAAACCTGGGCTGAACCGACCTGTGCACAGCCCTAGCCAATAGAAGAACAGAAGTTCCTGGTTCCTTCACCCTCATGACCTGTTCCAGGGGATCAAATTCCGTGTTGCCCATATCAACCCCTCGCACCCAATTCCAGAGGAGAAGAGAGGAAAAAAGGGATAAAACCTGGAAATTTTCTGTCCAAACCCAAAAAAAAGCATATATACACACATATATATAGATAGATAGATAGTATAGATAGAAGAAGAAAAAGGTTCTGCAACTGAGTAAAAGAAGAATGGTGCCGTCTGCTCCAAAATCACGCAACTCAATCTCTAAGTATTTTACCTATATTGTACCATTAAACACTGTTTATAGTTGTTAATCTATGTCATATGTACAAATTAAAAACATGAAATCTGGCATAGAAAAATCAGACAATATAGTATTATGAAGGACACTATCTAAACCATACATTTTGCATTCATCCAATACTCTAGAAGTAAGTCTGAGAAGTGTATGATTCTTAATCCAGATATAGTTTATTAGTAGTAGAAAATGTTCAACAGTGTAGATTGAGAAGTGAAGATCGGTTTATCGAATTATTGATTCTTGCATAGGTGGCATTGTTCTCACTTTGCCACCGGTGGCAATGGTACCCATAGATATAGACTATATTTGCTCCTTTTATTTCCTTTGAAATTGCAAGAGTGCCCAAGATTAATTTTAGAAAAAGGTCTGCATACTCAAAAGAAACTCCAACTCTCTTCCCTATACCAAAGAAAAATGTAGGCTCCAACAGACAATTATGGATCAGCTATAGCCTTGGAAACATTGCAGATGGTCGTGCGTTTATTGTGATGATAGGAAATGTAACAAGGATAGTATAAAGAAAAATGGAGAAAGCATTCAACTGTAAACTGTAAAGTGGTAGATGAAAATAGTAGAAAAAATTTGTGCTTTTGTCTTTCTTGTTGGAACTATCAAGTTGATGCATCAAGAATACATTTTTGGATAAAAACATGTTTAAGGACTAGCTCCATCAATGTCTTTCAGCATTAGTTTCTGGATGTGATGGATGCACACATAAGTACCTTTAGCTTGAGAATATGTTCAACATCTTCCACTTTCAAAACAACTCCACCAAGTCCATGTTCTAGTGCCTAGGAATCAACTAAATGAGTGTAAGCCATGAGGAAAGTAACAGGCCACATCTGGGCCCATTTTTCATATTTCAAATCCTTGTGTAAATAAGCTACCTCAAGAAATACTTGAGCTTCATAATAAGAAGTGGCAATAGCAAGTACAGTTTTCTGGCATCCTTGAAATGCTGCAACAATATTCTCAGCAGGTATCACCTGCGAATGATGGAACATATGTCACAAAGGAAAAAAATATAACTTAGCAAAAACAGATGTTGAGATATTCACTGACAATCTGCGAGACAAACGTTAGAACAACAAAGTAAAATCAACAAAAGGATTGGAAGGATACAGCTCATGAGAAAAGTACATAAAGTTTACAAGAATCATTACATGTCAAGATGAAGCGTAATCATCCTTTAAAAGGCATGTGCAAAGAATTCTGGAAATTGGATTGGGCGCTTGGATCGGATATGCAAGATCGACTCGACTGTATCAGGCAATCTAATGTTAGTAGATGGACAAGTTGAAGAAGGCAATCTATATAGACTAGTCTATGTAAAACCTACATGTGATTAACTTTTCCAAAATAGCTCCCAAAGATTTTCATGGGTTCACATGCTGGCGATGAGAAGAAGAGGGAGAGGAGGAACCACAAGGAGAGAAGGGGATGGCGTGCAACCACACCAGTCCCCCCCCCAACCTGTTAAGTTTTATTATATTCTCATAACTAAACATGACTAAAATACCCCTGTTACAGCCTACTTAAACCAGGGATATTTCTGACAAAAACAATTCTTAAGTTAAATGGATCCATCTAATGGGTCCAGTAATGAACCATCATTGGAGAATGGGCTGTGCCAGGGAATTGAGCCATTGGCCCTCTCCTACACTCCCCCTCAAGCTGCGCATAGATGTCTTTCATGCACAGCTTGTCTAAGACTGAGGACAACTGGTTTTTGTCACACCTTTGGTAAACACATCAGCGACTTGATCAATAGAACAGATATAGGGCAGGCAAAGCACTCCAGAGTCAAGCCATTCACGAATAAAATACCGATTGATCTCAATGTGCTTGGTTTTATCATGTTGCGCAGGATTATTGGCAATGTTGATGACTGCTTTATTGTCACAAAACAGCTTCAGCGGAAGGCGAACTTGTAAGCCAATATCCTGTAGAAACAGTCTCAGCCACAATAATTCAGCCAAACCATGTGCCATGGAATGGTAAGCTTCTGCACTAAATCATGCCCAAACTTTCTGCCTTTTACTGCGCTGTTGGATGCGGAATTTTAACATGAATATATGTATATATAGGGGAACGATGCCATTCGTTCCGAGATTGCGGACATGTCAGTTTGCTTAATAGACAAATTAAGAATCCGCATGAGGCAGAGAAATTAGGCGTTTGTCTATCGGACGATTGCGCCAATATCTGAGGTATCCGTTCCGCGTACGAATTATCAGACAGAGTAGGTTCGTGTACTGGACCTTTTCCTACAGACCGAAGTCGGTGTTAATTTACATTGGCCTAAAGTCCGAACACCTTTGATTAACTACTAGAGAGAGACTTTTGGATCCTTTTCATAGGTTCTGATAAATAGTGCTGGCTCATTGACATGGTTCATTGTGGACTGTTACTCATCACCAAGAGGGATTGAGAGAATTAGGATTTCTCAACAGACCGTGATGGTCATAGGTGAAAAATCCTATCATCTGGCGAATAAAGACATGGACAGAGGGTACATGTCTTTTCGGAGCATGGTATGCAATCTCGCGAGATTCTCGCGATATCTCGCGAGAATATCGGTCTCGGCCCCTTCCCGAGAAACGAGAAGGCCGAGATGCCTCTTCAGGCAGGGTTGTCAGGACTCAGGATCCTCTTCAGGTAGGATTGTCAGGATCCCCTTATTTACCTGAATATCATTTAAGTAAATAAAATTTTATTTACTTAAGATATTACATGTAAATAAGGAAGTACCCCCCATTTGAATCTAATAAAAATATCAAAAAAATCATATCTCTTACAAATAAAAAGTCAACTCTCCCATCCACGAAGAAAATTGCGATTTCGGTGGTTCCATCAAAATAGCGACTTTCTAATCTTTCGTAATTTGATATATCTAAGAATTTCATAATTCAAATAAACCCAATAGAATACTAAAAATCTAAAGTCCGGTAAAAAAAGTCAAACGTGCATATGACTTCTCCAAGGGAGCCACTCTCCTACTGACAGCACCTAGTTTGCTTAAGACCTCTCAGGATTTGGTCAAACCTAAACTATCATCACCTAAATTTATGAGATTTTTCACTTGAGAATGTATGCAATTATCTATGTTCCTTAAGGAATTATCTATGTGAACCTATGTGATCCACACTTTTATGTTATCCTGATCTCCCGAGATCTCTCCGAGATCTCTTCTCTTTGACCCTCCCGAGACGAAGCCGAGATCCGATATGACAAACCTTGTTCCGGAGGGTATAATAAAGGATCTTAGACCTCAAAGCCACTTTAGGAATTTTTTAGTTCCAGAGGTGTTTTGGTAATTTTGGCCAAGTCAGTGGTTTCATACAAACTTGAGACTGGCCGAGGGAGTTTGCTGCAATTCCCGACTTCCGGAGACTCTGAGATCATTTTTGAAGATTCGGAGGCCATCAGACAATGTTTGAATTGTAGTATAATGGTACTTTGACCAAGCCAGGGACTTGATACAAGTTTTTGGCTGGAATGAGGATTTTGATATGACTAACAACCCTCGAGAACACTGAGGCAACATTTGAAAGGTTTGATAGTCAATCAGACGTGTCGGTGTTGTAGGTACATTTGAAGCAACACGGACTTATATGTAATTTGTCAAAAGACCACAAAAAGATGGATGAAAATGAAAAGTATTTCATTATATTCATTGTTGGTACATGTACAAGTGGTGGTCGACAAATTGTTGTCTGTACGAGATGAGTTCCGCACAGACATGAAGTATAAGGGCATAACCACAATATGTAAAAATGGCAGGGTATAATTGCAATTCGTAGGACTAGATGTGTCTGATCTACGAGGGGAATTTTCGTAACTTCTAAGAGTTACACATGGGCCACTAGCTTGGGCCTTTAAAGGTACAAGTGCAAAGTCTAGGGGTATTTTGGCAATTTCGTACCCCCTAACAGACTCGCACGACTGGCCCAAAGCACAAGCCACGAACTACGAACCACAAGCCGCGAACCACGAACACTTCAAAGATTGCACTAAGTGACACTTGGTGCCTTTCTTCCTCTTCTCTTCGTATTTATAGAAAAACGATGGAGCCCAAGCCTCTAAGGGACCGGCGAGTTCAACAAGCCCAAAAATAGGGGCTTTGGACCCACGGGACCCCCCAAATGGAGGGTTTGAACCCATTGGGGTGCCAGCGGGTTCAACACGCCCTAAATGGAGGCGGTCAAACCTGCTGGCAATCCAGCGGGTTTGACCGGCCCCAGAAGGGGGCAATTTGACTGGCCTCCAACCCGCTGGGATCCAATGGGGCCAACCAAGCCCAAATCGGCCCTGGTCGGGTCTGCGCAGCCCATTTAGGGGTCGACTGGACCCAATAGGGGTCCCCCCTAGGGGCGCGGGCCCCCTCCTCCTCTATAAAAACTCCTCCGGGGGGGCAGAACAGTGTGCAAGTCTCTCGGGGATTTTTCGCTCGCCGTACGTGTTGGAGTCTAAGGAGTGATCGTGCACGATCGCTTGTTTGTGGTTTTTCGAACATCATCGGGAGGAATTTGCACTCGTCCGGGTTGTGTTGTACACGTCTTCTCCCTTCGAGTGTGTGATTGACGAGAGCTTCAGCCACAAACATGTTGATTTGGGGTGATAGCTTGGAATGTGGAGGTTCTCCACGGGACGAGGACTTTTTGGGCCCTAACACCACGTTTCACTCGTCCAAGATGATAGATTTGATATCCTGATATCGTCGAGGATAAAACGGCATAAAAATACACCACGAAGTGACAGTTTTGGCTATATGTCGATGGTCGTACAGTTCAGAATTTGAATTGACGCATCGTAGTCGACGTCCATAGATGTCTCGATTGATCTAAGAAAAATTATGGGTGCAACATGCACCAAGAAACCAAGTTCCTCCCAAGGTACACACAATACCTAGTGGTTGATCAGCGATCTTCCCGGGAACCTGCCCAATCTGCATCAGCATAACCTGCAATATGTAGGTGATCTGATTTAGTAAACAAAAACCCTCTACCTGGGCTGACTTTTACATAATGAAGTATTCTATCAACTATCTGCATGTGAGAGGACCTTCGCGCATGCATGAACTGGCTAATGACACTCACAGCATAAGTGATGTCAGGTCTAGTAAGAGTAAGGTACAACAAATGACCCACTAGGCGTTGATACCTTCCCATTTCTACTTCTGAAAGCAACTCCTCTTCCCGTCTAATTAGATGATGATTGAGTTCAATTGGGGTAACAACAGGTTTACAACCCAATTTACCTATCTCAGAGAGTAGATCAAGGGCATATTTCCATTGGCAAACAGATACTCTCACCCGAATATGCCATCTCCAGACCTAGGAAATACCACAGCCGGCCCAAATCTTTGATTTCAAATTCTTTGGCTAAATCTTCTTTCAGCAGTTGTATCTCTGTCTCATGATCGCCAGTAATGACCATGTCATCAAAAAAAAAAAAAACCATGTCATCCACGTAGACAATGAGGATGACTACTTTGTTGTTTTTCCATTTCACAAACATTTTATGGTCAGCATTGCTTTGTGTATAACCAAAATGAACCATGGCAACCCCAAACCGGTCTAAATCATGCCAGTGGAGACTGTTTCAGCCCGTATAGTGCCTTCTTCAACCTACACACTTTACCATTTGTTTGACAACCAGGGGGTGGCACCATGTAGACTTCTTCTTGGAAGTCCCCATTGAGGAGGGCATTCTTCACATCAAGTTGAAACAACTTCCAATAATAGTGGGGAGCAAGAGAGATAATAACCCTGAGAGATTTTAGCTTTGCACAGGGGGAAAGGTTTCCTCGTAGTCAACACCATGCGTCTGGATGAAGCCTTTCGCAACCAACCTAGTTTTATATCTGTCAACAGAGCCATCAGGTTTACATTTGATGGTATACACCCACTTGGATCCTGCGAACTTCTGCCCTCTAGATGGATCAACCAACTCCCAATTACCATTATTTTGTTGTGCTCTCATCTCCTCATCCATTGCATGTATCCATCGAGGATCCTTCACAGCTTCTATAAAGGATTGTGGCAAAGAAACAGTGAACAAAGCGGAGACAAAAGCATGGTATGATGGTGAAAGGTGAAAGTAAGAAACAAATTGTGAGATAGGATGTCGTGTACATCCTGTAACACCCTTCTAAACAGAAATTGGAAGGTTAAGGTCATTTCGTTCTGCAGATGAATGAACTGGAGATACAGCAACTTCATGAGATGGGCATGATGCAGGTGCTGGTGTAGACTTTTTTTGCCGTTTGGAGTAGGTAATCAGCTCCTTTTCCCAGTTTAAAGTGTCAGCCTAAAGAGAGATGGATTTCCCTCTGGCAACATGAGAAACATCCTCATCTGGAGACACATCAAGGACAGGAGTATGAAAAACTAACTCTGGAGCATTCTCCCCCTATGAACAAGGCAGGGTAAAAAAATAAGATCGAGACTCATTGAAGGTAATATCCTTAAGGACATTTTTTTTGCCAGACTAGGGATTAAATACTTTATATCCCTTCTGAGTTGGTGAATAACCTAAGAATATACCAACAATGGCTCAAGGATCAAGTTTAGCGGCACTAGGTTGAAGAGAATGAATATAACACAGGCAGACAACACTTCAGGAGAAAGAGGAAACAAAGGGTGATCAGGAGCTAACAAAGATATGGGTGCCCGGTGACAAAGAACACGAGATGGCATTCTATTGATGACATAAGCAGCAATGAGTATAGCCTCACCCCAAAATTTTTTTGGGAGATTATGCTGAAGAAGAAGAGCTCAAGCTGTCTCCAATAGGTGTCGGATTTTCCTTTCAGCATGTAAACACAAGATGATTCATGTATAATTCCTCCATTCGCCAGAAATACATTCAAGTTTTTTTTTTCAAAGAATTCTTTTGCATTATCAGACGAAACACTTTGCTTACAAAACACTTCCACCACCCATGGAACTTCAGCTCTAGTTTTCAGAAAATAAATCCATGTACAGTGAGAGCAGTCATCAATGAAGCTCACAAAGTACCGATAACCATCCAGAGAACAAACAGGGAAGTGCCCCCAAAATCAGAGTGTACGAGTTCAAAAGGTGTATATTGAATCTGGAAAATGAGTACGACAATGTTTGGACAACTGACAGACATGACAAATAAGAGACTTTGGATCTATACCAGAAAATAAAGAAGGACGCAGGACTCTAAGAGACCTAAAGGACAAATGATCAAGACGGGAGTGCCGCAGGTGAATCTCTTTCAGCTTCTGATTGTTGTCCTGCCAAACACTAGACTGGAGAGCGACACCATCTCCAGGTTCTAAATAGTAGAGACCACTCACTTCATTCCCAGACCTAATTGTTTGCCTTGTCTGTAAGTTGGGAAAAATGCAACGGTCAAGAAGAAAGGTTACGGAGCAATTCAAACTCTTTGTAATGCTACTAACGGACAAGAGGTTCATAGACAATGTAGGAACATGAAGAGCAGAAGACAAGACTAGTTGACCATGCAGACTAATGTTGCCGCGACCAGCAACTGTGGTCTGTGAACCATCAGCAATGGTCACCTTGTCTTGACCAAGAGAGTAAGAAGAGAAAAGCATAAGAACACCGGTCATATGATCTATATGATCTGTGGCACCAGAATCTATGACCCAAGAAAGACTGGCCTGATGGGTAGAGGTGCTCAGCGCAACACTAGCGTTACCTAGCTGAGCAAAAGTGGACAAGGAGGTGGAGGTACTACAGCCAAGCTGTGAGAGGAGCCTCTGAAGTTGTGCAATGTCCTGTGAGGAGATCCCCATAAGAGTAGAGCCTGCAGAATTGGAGTATCCACGCTCTGTGGAAGAAGAGGACTGACCACCAGTGTTTGGGGAAGCAGCAGCATTCCCTTTAGCTTGCCAACCTTTTTTGCAGTTCAGAATTTATATGACTTTTTCTCAGGGTGTAAGCCCCAATAGTCATCAACATCGTGGCTCTCTCTTCCACAGTGGATACAGTTTTTTTTTTTTTTCAAATCTCATTTTACCATTGTTTTGACCAGAACTCAATTCCCTTTCGAAGTAGCACCGACCAGTGCTGAAATCTCCCCCACACTCCTAGGAGTTTGAAGAATAGGTGAATCATTCATGATTTCATCACCCTTCTTCACTCAAGACTTTAAAGTAAACCTATTCTAAGGATGGAAAACGATCCATGCTTAAAATCTGTCCTCCCAAGGCCTCATAGTCTGAGTAAAGACTAGCCAAAAACTAGAACACCCGATTCCTATGAATATAGCACAGATGTTTTGTTTGGTCTGCACCACAAGCCCAATCATCAATAGAGTAGTAGTCAAGTTCTTCCCATCTGCTGCGCAAAGTGCCAAAATAGCTGGTCCCCAACAGACTACCTTGCTTCTGTTCATGAATGTCATTGGTCAATTGATAAATACGGATAACATTTTGTTTCTATCCGAACATATCCTCCAAGAGAGTCCACATATCCCTCACAGTTTTTTTACGAAGAATAATCTGCCAAACTTCAGCACCCACAGAGTTGAGAATCCATGACATAAAAACAATATTTTCCAAGTGCCGTGTATCATATGATGTGTCATCTAAACTTGGCTTCTTGAGTTTTCCATTTATGTAACCACTCTTACCACGTCCGACAATGTAGATCTCTGCTGCAACAGACCAGATCATATAGTTGTTTTCATTTAGTTTCACTAGCATTATCTGAAGAGGAACATTATCACAGCCCATCGTGAGCGGAGTAGGCTCAGCAGGGCGAGGAGGCTTGGAGATTGTCTCGGACGGTGAGGAATAACCCATGGCAGAAGCAGAGAAGCGGCTGCCAGTCAAGCTCTGGCAGACAGAAGGGGAACAGCCACGATAAACCTGACACTGGGCTGAACCGAAGAGGACAGGGTAGACCACGAACTCCACCTGAACCGTAGATCCCTGCAAACAGAACTTCAGATCAAGGGTCAACTCAACCCTAGAATACCTGCCCAGAGGATGGAAGAGCAAAGAGAGCCCACCGAATCCTCCACATCAGCAACTTGCAGCAGAAACAAGGCCCACACAGGCCCATAACTGGATCTTCCGCTCTGATACCATGAAGATTTTCATGGGTTCACATGCAATGAGGAGAAGTAGAGAAGAAGAGGGAGAGGAGGAACCACAAGGAAAGAAGGGGATAGCGTGCAACCACATCAGCCCCCCCCCCCACCCCACCTATTAGGTTTTATTATATTCTCATAACTAAAACATGACTAAAATACCCCTGTTGCAGCCTACTTAATCCAGGGATATTTCTGACAAAAACAACTCTTAAGTTAAACGAATCCATCTAATGGGTCCGGTAATGAACCATCATTGGACAATGGGCTGCGCCCAGAGAACTGAGCCACTGGCTCTCTCCTACAGCTCAAAAGGTCAAGTTTAAACTTATAAATTTCACATTTAAAATGGAACCCCATGACTCAAGTAAAATCTTTAAAGATTCAGACCTAAATCCTGAAAGATCTAAGAATTAGTAAGCAAGAGGTTGTGCAACATTTATATACATTACAGAAGATAAGATATATCTCCATAGTGAACAGTAGTACATCTATCAATTTTCAACAATAACTATAAATTTATGATTGCATTCTCAGATATGGTACATCCTCTCTATGAATATCATTGTTTTTAAGGTGTTGCCAAGGTGACAAGGCATTGGCCAACCGCCAGGCGAGTGATCGCTTACGCAAGCAGCCCTATAAGACTAAACAGCTACATGATTGCACCCCTCAAGAAGAAAGTGCACTCCACCTATTCTTCAGAAGTGAAATTGCAAGCAAAGTTTGGGCAGAACTCTTTCACCTCCTGCAGTTTCACAACAATGCGGCCATCACTATGACTGACGGGCTACTATCCTTCGTATCAAACCAGACCTCTTCCAGCACTGTGGGGCGGCTAGTTAAATGTACATTCATGTCTGCCATGTGGGAGATATGGTGCAGCATGAACCGCGCAAGATTTCAAGAGCAATGCATGTCGGTCAAGCACATCCTTAACAGGACCATGTTATCAGTCCGTGCTGCTAGCACAACCTTTAAACTCCAGTTGCTACCCCAGCCGTGGTTAAAGGCCCTCAAACAGAATGGTGATATTCATGTGCACCCGAAAATTGCTGCCCCCATCAAGGTCAAATGGATGCAACCCCCGACAGGAAGACTGAAACTTAATGTGGATGGCGCCTTCAAACTTACAGCAGGTAGTGCGGGAGGGGGAGGCATCCTCCGCGACCACAAAGGAAGATGTATGCTAGCCTTTGCCATGAAATACCAGGGAGCTGTATCCGCCCTTGATGCAGAAGCCCGAGCTCTTCGAGACGGCCTCAAAACATGCTGCAATAAGGGGTTCCTGGATATTATGGTGGAAACGGATTCCTTAATACTCATGCAAATTGTCACTGGTCATGCGCCTCGCCCGTGGGAACTGACTTGCATCATCCAAGAGGTGGCTGCAACTACCAACATGCTCAAAGCCCAAATCAAACATGTGCCACGAGAAGCTAACCAGGTGGCCCACTACCTAGCCGGTTATGGGTGCTCCACCGACCGCTTCAGCTTTTGGGAATCTGGGGCTGTCCTACCACATGCTGTAAAGGGCCCCTACCGCCTTGATAAGGTGGGGTGCCACACCCTTAGGACCTAGCCCGTCCCATGTAAATCTTCCTCTCCCTTTCTTTCTTTCCTTATGCATATATAATAGAAAATCTCAGCCGCTAGGGTGGGTAGTGGTCCCCTCACCTGTGAGGACGCCCCTACCTTCTCCTTTTGGTCCGGCAATATTTAAAAAAAAAAACAGCTACATGATTCGTGAACTACAGCAGCACCTGTTGTGTTTTTATCGTTGGATGCCTTAACTATACATATAGTCTAGTCAGTCTTTATCTCTCACGCTCTCAATTTGTTATTTGCCTAGCAATATTTCAGGTTAAATAAAACTTTTTGACTTCTTGACACTTGACAAATGTGTTCAGATTATGATTGATTGCCTTATTATTCTTAATTATTTTGTTAACATGTTTTATTTCTTCTATTATATGACCTTTTTACACACACATATGTGCTAAATATTTGTGGGTAGCACTTTTGTATTAATAAATAGAGAATGTACATGGTATAAGATATAGAATTTTGTGTACAATGTTACATAAATTGGGCTTCGCCTAGGCCTAAGGCCAGCTTTGGAAGCCGACAAGGTTTGCCATATCGGACCTCGGCTTCGTCTCGGAAGGGTCGAAGAGAAGAGATCTCGGTAAAATCTCGAGAGATCAGATCTTAGTATCCCAAGAAAATTCATATATGATGACAACAATAAAATTGATTCCTAGATAACATAGATAATTACATATATTCTCAACAATGGATAACACAATTTCACATCAATATCATAAAATAAATACATTAAAGAAAGTCAATCCATATAAATAAAAAGATCAATAGTGCACATAAATTAACATATGTCCATCTCACAACAAAAGTACATAAAAGAAAGTCAATACAGATCCATGATACAAAAAGTGGCCAACTAGATGTCTAAATAAAGATACAATGAGGAAATCTGTCAACAATAAGTCAAAGTTGTCAAACGTATATGTGAATTCACCAAGAGACTAAATGATGTCAGTAGGATAGTGAGCCCCTTGGAGAAGTCAGATGTACATTTGATTTATTTCACCAGACTTTACATTTTTAGTGTTTTATGTGGTTTATTCGAATTATAGAATTTTTATTTAGACCAAATTATGAGAACTTAGAAAGTTAGCATTTTGATGGAATCTCTAAAATCGCAATTTTCTTCTTCGATCGAAGAGTTGACTTTTTATAGATAAGAGATATGATTTTTTTGATATTTTTATTAGATTCAAATAGATGGTACTTCCTTATTTATATGTAATATCTTAATTAAGTGAAACTATATAAATATAGTTTCATTTACTTAAACGATATTCAAGAAAATAAGGTACTAATCCATGCATCATAGGTCGGAGGTTCAAGCATCAACATGAATCATAGGGCATCTCGAGCATCTCGTTTCTCAGGGACCCGTCAATATCGAGATTTTTGCGAGATGTCGCGAAATTGCATTCCATCAAAGCATATATGGCTTGAGTAAAGGTGAGAGAAAAGGACAGTTAAAGTGCTTTTGCACTTTGGAAAGGGAGTTTACTTTAACCATTGGGGGTTGGGTAGAAATGGGGGTAAGGGGGGTTAACCTACCCAAGCTAAAAGGCTTGGGTAGCTTAACCCCATTTCCACCCATGAGCCCACTATTTGGCCCCAAATTAAAATGACCACTTTTTTTGGGTTAAGCAACCCCTAGATAAAATAACCAGGGATTGTTTAACCACTTTTCAAAGTGGGTAGCAGTGGACCACCGCTTTAGTCATCTTGGTCGTCTTAACAACCATGATGGATATGAATATTGGAGAATATATGAAGTATGAACCCTTGGGTTTTATGTTATCAAAAGATATTACACAATGTACCTGCCATCCTCCTTGTAGATTTATCACAAGATTACTGACTTGTCCCTCTCCAGGTTGGAGCTGCTCTAGTTGTTGAGGAGAAGAAATCTCATAAAATGATGCAACCCTCTCATTTTCTCTGTCGAAAAGGTCTGATCCTTCAATGATGAGAGGATGTATCAGAGCCATGGCTGTAACACATCAGCAAAGATGTTATAAATTCAAAGAATATTGGAAAAGCTCTCACAGCGTATAAAACTGAAAGACTAATCTATTCAGCGAGATACTAGTATCATCATATGGCACTGCACAATGTACCTTCGTGATAGAGAACGGAGACTAGTAAATATATATTTTCAGTTGCTATCTTCCCAATCCAGCAAAGAGCAAACAGGAAAGAATATATGATAAAACTTCAGTATATCGAAGGCAAGCTAATTCCACCGACCTATTAATTTTCATTCTATACCGCACAAAACCACAACCATTAACAGTTACTCCCTTGTCTATTAATGGTGCTCATGAATAAAAACTACTCACGCATCACATGTGATGGATGGACCCAGCCTTAAGCCGATGGGGTCACGTCAAGTGGATTAAAAAAAACCCCAAAATATCCCTTTAAATCGATCAACTATGAGGGTTTTTCAAGGTGGGTGACCCCACTGGATGGCCAACGGGCCACCCTCATCAGGGGGTGACACCACTAGACGAAATTCCTGTGTCCGTCATGTCACTCTAAAAAGATCACGCAATCCAATTGTGTAATGGGAACGGGAGCGTCGTTACGATTGATAGGGGGAAAAAACCACAACACTAACAGAAGAAAAATAAATGTGAACTAGCAACCACAGAAACATTACTAAATAGAATCCGAGCTGGGAACAAACAGAGCCATTCAGGAGCATACAAGACCACTCCTGGGCCAGATCCCGGCTGCTGCCTGGAAACACGAAGCTATTCCAGCTCCTCTCGACGGCGGCGGTCATCACTTGCGTGCTCTCAGTCCACACCCACACCATCTTTTCTCGCCTCGAGGCCATCGTCGAACACCTGTCCATACGGTGAGACCGCACCCGGACGAGAGATGAGTTAGCATCCAAAAGGGTCCACGAATAGCAGCCACCTGGGCAAACAAAATGTCATCAACCACGGGAACATTCTTCTGGATCCACCGGATCGTGCTACCTTTCTTACACGCAGAACGGTGGCACGCACTCCACAGATATCATTCACAACAAAGAAACAGATGAAACCAATTAAAGCCGGAGTGGAGGTACAGGTGAGCCTCGTCTCTGGGGATTGGAGGGAAAATGTGAGATTTTTGGTAGTGAAGACAGCGGGGGACGCAGCGGCGACTGGACAGGCGCAGACCACGAAGACGAGAGGTGGATAGGCGTGCCTCTACCGCCTCGTACCTTTTCTTCTGACAGCAGACGCCGCAGGGCGGAAGGCGTTCACGGCGGGCAGCAGCGCCATCGCGGCTTTTCTCCGTGCTTCCACCGGGGGGCTCCCAACTGCGCACCGGCGTCAGACTAAATTCACACCAGAAGCACCCCACTTGTGCCCACCATGTATCAGAGATAGGAAGATCTGTGGGGCTGAGCTACTGACTGTAGAATCGGGTGACGATAGACGATTCTTGATCAAGATATCATTAGCGTGGGGTAATTCTTGCTTGTGTTATCCGCCTCCTCCTCTCGATTTGTCTTTTTTTCATCGTTTGGTCATTTTCAAATATTTTATTTTTTTGAAATCTTAAATCTCTTTAAAAAATTTTACATTAATTTTTAAAATTTTAAAATCAACACATCATCATTAGATTTGTTTTCTCTATCTCGTTTATTTCTCTTAAATTTTATTTTTACACAATCTAAAATCTATTTTATATGTTTCATAATTAGATAAAAAATAAAATTTTAATCATTAAATAATTAAAATCTATACTTCAAAATATTCTCAAACAATGCCAAATTCTCGTCATCCATCTTCAAATAGAGAAATAAGATGTGAAAAAATTGGTCCCAATGACCCCAAAAAAGAAGTTCTGACCTCTTTCCATTCCTTACATTATTCGGTATTTCTTGGATGACTTTAGTATCTACCTCAACTTCTTTTGGATACTTGTTTCGGTCTTTCTTGGATGACTCTAATGTCTTCGTTCTAATTTTTGGTATTAAAAAATAATCATTTAAAATGTTAAATTTTAAGATCACGTTGACTTTTAAATATTAAATATTAAATAAAAATTATTTTGAAAAAAAAAATTGATATAGATTTTGATAACATAATCAGAATTAGATCGGTATCCAAAACAACTATTCCGATTATATCAGAATTGAAAGCGATATATAATTATCGAAATCAGTATCAAAAACTTATATTTTTGGTATCAAATCCAACTTGATTGCAATCCTAAAAGGAATTGACTCAAAATATAAATGAGTGTTTCTACTTTCAAATCATATAGAAAATATCAGGAATAAAAATAAAAAATAGGAGATGGTGTTTCTGTTTGTACACCTAGTATCACTTTTTAATAGGAAATTAGAAATAGAAATATCAAAAATTCCATATGAGAATAATATTTTGATAGTTAAAAATTCATAGATGATAAAAATGGATGGTCTATGTGAGCAACTTAAGTTGGGTGCGGGGCTTAGTTGGGCAGCACATGAGTGCGGGTTGGGGCTCTTTCTCTCTTTTCTTTGAGTGTGTCTGTCGTTTAGGCTCCTCACTAGATGTACATTCTATCAGAAATATCTTCAAAGTTGCTCACCTATTCTTCTTTAAAATCATACTTATATATATAGGTCTTCGTTGAGGCTTTCTTCCATTCGTCTTCTTGTCTTGCTGGATTGGGAATAGGAGAGCAGTTGGTCTTGTTCAACTGTCTATTAGGCACAAGCTCTTTTCTGTTATCTCTGTGTAAGCTAGCCGTTAGACCCACCTTTGGTGACCAATAGATCTTCAACATGTGTTCTTCTAAGTCTTCTTCAGCGTGTTCATATTTCGAAGGTCGTTGTTTGTAGTTTCTAACATTTGCTTTTCATGAGTATCGGTGTAGCAACTCGAAAAATTCAGTATTTTAAAAATTCAAAATAATAATTTCTTTAAATCAAAATAATAGAAACATCAATATCATTATCGTATGTGCAAGAACACATCTAAAAATTTGGTAAAAATTATAAATCACCCCAATTATTATCCCTAAGTGTTCCACGAGGAAATTCGTGCAACCAAAAATCCGATTGGCCAAGCGTACATCACAACGTGACTAATTATCCAAATTTGAAAACTAAGTCGGAAAACTGTTAACACGGAAAAATAACACGCCCATAAATTAAACGAACATGTCGGAGAGACTTTCAACATCATAAAATGATTACCCATTATCGGAATTGGACCAATGGACCTCTCATAGTTCATGAATAAAATCAAGTAAGAATAATATAATAAAATTCATAACTCTATTATTCCCTAATTAAAAAGGAAAATCCCAAAAGATAAAATCCAATAAATAATGGACTTTGTTAAAAGGACCATATGAAATTTATTGGGCCAAAATAGAGATTTTTAAAAGAAGAATAATAGGAAAATATCATAAATTCGTAACTAAATTATTACTTAAATAGAAAAGAGGTATTTAATGCATTAAATAGGAAGTTTGAATTAGAATTGGATTCGTAAATCTACCCTAATAGGTTGGCTATGAATTTACCTCTCATCCTAACCCAAATAGGAAGTGGAAAGCTTGGAAGGAGGTTAGGAAAGAGGAAATTCGGAATTAAATAGTAATTAGAATTCTATTAGGAAATAGAAACCCAAGAGACATAAATACTCTCCAATCTTTCCATGGCCGGCCCTAACACGTTACTGGGGCTTGCTAGACCTGGAGGAGAGGCCAAGGAGGAGGAGAATTCGTGGGGAGAAGGCTTCATCAAGCTTCATCCCGAGTTCTTCAAGTTCTAGCCCTAGAAGAGGAAATCGACCAAAGGTAGGCATTCTCACAAGCTAAAATCATAAGATTTCGTCTGTAGATTGTTCCATGTACTAGGAACAAAACTCTCAAGTTTCATAATTTTCCATCAAGCCAATATTTTCTTATTGAATTTTGAAGTCCGGCAACTTGTTGAACCACTCCTATATTTTACCCTTATATTTTGGTGATAATAAAATTTATGATTAATTAATTATTATTAAAAATATTTAATATCATGTTTTCTAATAATAAATTAAATATCATGTTTTTTCCAATAAATATAAATTTATGACATTATTGCCGTGTGATTTGTACTAAAAAGATAAATCGATGTTCATTCAATATACATCGATTTCAGTTTATAAAGTGTCATAACGATTCACTCTCATAAGGATTCACTCTCATAAGGTTTCACTCTCATAAGGATCGCTCTCATAAGGATTCGCTCTCACATCGATTCGCTCTCATAAGGATTCGATAAGTGACTCTCATATCGATTCGCTCTCATAACGATTCGCTCTCATAAGGATTCGATAAGTGACTCTCATATCGATTCGCTTTCATAACGATTCGCTATCATAAGGATTCGATAAGTGACTCTCATAATGATTCACTCTCACATCGATTCGCTCTCATAAAGATTCGATAAGTGACTCTCATATCGATTCGCTCTCATATCGATTCGCTCTCATAAGGATTCACTCTCATAAGGATTTGCTCTCAAATGGATTTGCTCTCATAAGGATTCGCTCTCATAAGGATTTGATAAGTGACTCTCACATGGATTTGCTTCTCACATGGATTTCATAAGTGAAACATGGATTCGCTTGTAAAATATGGATTTCAACATGGATTTCACTTAAATATAGATTTTCTTTATATTCCAAAATATTTTTTGGCATCTAGTGAAAAAGTCAAATATTCTTGATTTGCGTACTCCTCTATCTTTCTGACAGGAGATCTTTTTGCTTATCTTTCTAGATCTCTTCTTTCCTGCCAATAAAAAGGGGATTACTTACTACTTCTGGGTGACAACAGGAAACATAGAGGTATGAGCCTTTTTGACAGAAACACTCTTTTAACTAAACACTTTCTTCTATGCTTGCAGACCTCGTAGACCACAAAATATCAGAAGAAAGAGAAGATGAGCAACGGCTAGAACTCCAATGTATTTATTCAAATTGCTCATATAAAAGATGAAGCAAGGCTGAAGAACAAACAAGAGCTTTTCTTGAAGATCTTTGAAGGAGTGTACAACCAGTGAGGAACCTCAACTCCACATACACTCAAAAGAAAGAGAGAAGAGCTCGAGCCAAATCAAGAGAAGCCTTTAATAGCAGAAGTCTTCATCGCTTTCAAGCCTTCCTCTCTTCACTCTCTCTGTGTGCATCTTGTAATCTGGACAGAGAGTCTTTTAGCTGAGAGTTTCTTTTAGTTGGTTTTCATCTGTTCCAACTCTCAGTCGTGTTCTTTCTTTTCTAAGAAAGATCTTTGTCCAGTTGTAGGACTATTTACAGTGTAGAACCTATCTAGGGGTTTGTGTTTAGCAGAACGCACTGGGGTTTGCACCAGGAGGTTGGCTTCTTGACCTGTAAAAGAAGTGGGCTACCTTCTTGCCCGGGAAAGAGAAGAAGACCAGCTGAGGTGCTGGGTGTTGTATTGTCCTTGAAGGGGACTGTACCCTTGGTTAGTAAAATCCCAAGAGGTTGCTTGGGGACTGGACGTAGGACTTCCATGTGGGAAGGGCCGAACTAGGATAAATTCTTTATGTCATTTGTGTGATTGTTTACTTACTTCCGCACTGCTACTCGTTATCACACTAATCTAACCAAACTTTCAAGTGTTAATTTTTTATGTTTAATAGGGTGTTTGGGAGCAATTTAAAAAAAAAACTATTTCTACCTAAAAAATGATGTTGAATTTGCTCTTAACTTTAAATTTAAAATTATAAAAATGTGATGTCATGTGTTTGGTAAAAATAATATAAATTTTAAATTTTGTTTTGATGTGTTTGGGGGGCGGGAGGGGGAGCCGCCGGGGCGGGGCAGGGGGAGGGGGGAAGAGGATGGGGGGAGGGCGCTGGGGCGGGGGGGGGGGGGTGGGGGTGGGGGGTTTCGCAGGGGGTGGAGGGGGGGGGGGGGGTTCGCAAGGGGGTTCTGCGCAGCAGGGGGGAAGGGGGAGGGGGGTGGCGGAAGGAAGCAGGGAGGGGCGGGGGGCGCTGCCCAGGGGGAGGGGGCGGTGAGTTGGGGGGGGGGGGGTGCTGCCCAGGGGGGGAGGGGGGGGGGTGGCGGAAGGGAAGCAGGGAGGGGCGGGGGGGGGGGGCACTGCCCAGGGGGAGGGGGGGCAGTGAGTTGGGGGGGGGGGGGGGGGGGGGGGGAGGCGCTGCCCAGAGGGAGGGGGGGAGTGTGGGGGGGGAGGGGGGGGTTCGCAAGGGATGGGGTGTGGGTGGGGGGGTGGGGGGGGGGGGGGGGTTTCACAGGGGCGGGGGGTGGGGGGGATGGGGAGGGCACAAGGGTGGGGGGTGGGGGGGGGGGTTTCACAGGGGGGGGGGGGGGATGGGGAGGGCACAGGGGTGGGGGGGGGGGTTTCACAGGGGTGGGGAGGGGGTGCAGGGGGGTTTCACAGGGGTGGGGGTGGGATGCGGGTGGGGGGGGGTGTTCACAAGGGATGGGGGTGGGGTTCACGGGGGAGAGGGGGCAAGAGATGAGAGAAGTGTGTATTTTTTTAAAAAAAATTGGTCCACACTGTTTTTATTTTGGGAGAGATTTGTATAGAATAAAATTTCTTCTTTAAAATAAAAAATTGCTTACCAAACATCTCTATTATCTTTCCTCTCTCTTTTTTAAAATTAAGAGAAAAAAGTGATAAAAAATTGTAACCAAACACCCATAAGTTTCTATTCAGATTTAGAAAAAACCTACTAACCCCCCCCCCTCTAGGTTAGTTTGCTGCCGTACCAAAAGGGCCAACACAACTCTCTTGACCCGAACCTTCATGTTTAATTCATATCTCCTTGAATACTCTATCTCATGCCTCAAAATTTTTATTGAAGATATTGACGCATGTTAGGCATCTTTGCCCCTAAAAGCCCTAATTTATCCATCCTACTTCGTGAATTAATTCGCTCATCTCAACTGCTCACTGTGTCATGTACTCCATGTTGACTGAATAAAGCATGTCGAAACTCTATCTATTTTCAAATTCCTATTATTGTAAGTATTCACGTATGTCTAGATCAATATGCAACTTGTTTCATGATTTTTCATCGACTATACCATTAGTTATGATTTCCTGAATCACCCTGTGTCAAAACATGTTAAGTCAGCCCGCAACCCGAGGCTCTGTCCTTTTCCCGCTCGAACTCAGGCTCAGAACCTGAGAACGCGACGGCCCGATAGGTTGCGTTCTCAGGGCCGTCGCAACACAGGCACCTGTCGCGATCTGGTCACGACAGGGTACCCTATCGGGTTATGGTGCCGACCTGATAGACCCGTCGCGATCCTCATAAGACCCTGTCGCGATCTGCCTGCCTGTTCAAACAAGCCCGTCACGATCCTTACAAGCCCCCTTTGCGTTCACATCTGATCCCGTCGCGACCCTTGCAAGGGTGCATCGCGATCTCAGCCTTTTGCATAAAAAACCCACCTTTTTGCAAGATCTATTGTTATACAGTTACCCCCATGTCTTATTAACTGTCATGTACACAGAAAAACGAAGTTGTAATTATTGAATATATTTAATTAATTCAAGATAATCACATGATCTATCTTGCCCATGATTTTCTCTTACACTTGCACTCACTTTGAACTATCCTATATGGCCTAACTTGGCATGAAAATTGTCACATGTACATCTAGCGAATTTATTTCCATTATATATATTAATTGCCCTATTTTAAATGAACTTGTCTATGTTTACTCGCGATGTTTTGGAAACACCGTTACCGACGCTCCACTGTTCTAGAATTCCTCTAGAACGTTGAGCACTTGTTTCTATATACACACTCTCTCTTGACTTGGACGAACTCTCTGTCGGATACTCCTTCTGCCAGACTAGTGAGTCTTTGTTCAAGGCCTCTGTAAGCCTTCTCTGTCCATGGGTTCCCACATGGTCGACGAGCTGGTTGTACCCTAACACCTATGATACACTCTAGGGATCAGTAAGATCCGTACGGCCTTAGATTGTTCTATCTCTTATCTTAAATCACGCCGGACCTCTGGAACTGTGCATAACATGGCCAGCGGAAAGGTAGTGAATTCCACCTTACTGCCAACACCGTACGCGCGTGTTGAGCAACTGTTACTATCGCTCGTTACTCGACGTTTCATGTGCAATGACCAGAAGATCTCATCTACTATCTCTATACTCTTGTTCACTCTACTATCTTGTCTATCTCGTACTCTCTTAGTACCCTTGAGCTGTTGTGGCTTCTACTATTTTGTACTGTTCATGACTATCTAGCGCTAAAAAGGGTCTTGTGACTCTACTGACTGGAATGCATACTGTTCAGGGCACAGAGAGTGTCTGAGGAGCTCCAATCTAGTCCTGGGGGCAGAGAGCCACCCGAAAATACCTGCAGGGGCTATAGACGGTGTTCTGCATTGCACCGGTTCTGACTGACTGTTCTGAATTAGCTAGACATCTGACTGTTACACTGTTACTGTTAGTCTGTTAATTCAGACGTAATGCACTGTTACTAAACTGTTATGAGCGACTACTGTCGTACTCTCTACTTGCTCTACTTGATACTCGCTATCTTGAGTTATTGCGTGCTATCGCGACTTGATCGCATTCAAAGTGCTATACTCTCTCGTTGTCTCTTGACAATAAAAGTGCTATACTCTCTCTCGGCTATCTACGGATAACCAAAGTGACATTACTAATGAACAATAATTAGTGCATTAAATGCCAGAGTCCGATAGGGGAAGGACTGGGCATTGGATTGCAGTCCAAAAATATCAGATTTTGATATAGGGTCGTTCGGAAAATCATAACTAATGGTATACATGATGAAAAATCACGAAACAAGTTGCAAATTAAACTAGACATGTAAGGGTACTTCTAGTAAATCGGAATTAGAGAGAGAGCATGGTTCATACAAGGTTTGAACATGAGCAAGAACGAGTTATTCAGAACATGACACAGAGAGAAAGATCGATTAAATTTGATCAACATGCTCGATGAAATTTAGGGCTTTTAGGGGCAAAAGATCCCTAACAACATGAAGTATCTACAGTAAAAATTTTGTAGCATGGGATCAAGTATACATTGAGATTTGAATTAAACATGATGTCTCGGGGTTATCATGTTTGCAGAACTTCAAAAATCAAGAACAAAAGATTGGCTCGATGAAAAAGAGTGAAACAAGAGGGCTTTTGTTCCTGATGTATGGAACAATCTACAGATGGATTTAATTGAGTTTTGCTCGTGAGAATGCCTACCTTTGACTCGATTTGTCTTCTAGGGTTAAAATCTCCAAGAACGAGGAAGAAGCTCCAAGAACTCCTTCTCCCCACGAGATCCTCTCCTCCTTGGCCTCTTCTCCACGTCCAACAATCCCTTGGCACGAGCTAGGGCCGGACATAAGGGTTTTAGGAGAGTATTTATGCTAGTTATGTTTCTAATTCCTAATAGTACTCTAACTTCTATTAAATTCTGAATTTCCTCCTTTCCTAACCTCCTCCCAAGCTTTCCACTTCCTATTTGGGTTAGGATGGGAGCTAAATTCGTGCTAGACTATATGGAGTAGGTTTAGGAATCCAATTCCAACTCAAACTTCCTATTTAATGCATTAAAAACCCCTTTTCTATTTAGGTAATAATTTAGTTACGAATTTAGGGTATTTTCTTATTATTTTTCTTTTAAAATTCCATATTATGGCCCAATAAATGTTTATATGGTCCATTTATCAAAGTCTATTATTTATTAGATTTTATCTTTTGGGATTTCCCTTTTATTAGGGAATAATAGAGTTACATATTTTATTATATTTTTCTTACCTGATTTATTTATGGACTATGAGAGGTCCATTGGTCTAATTCTGATAATGGGTAATCATTTCATGATGTTGGAAGTCTCTCCAACATGATCGTTTAATTTATGAGCGCGTTATTTTTCCGTGTTAACGGTTTTCCGACTTAGTTTCCTAATTTGGATAATTAGTCACATTGTGATGTACACTTAGCCAATTGGATTTTTCGTTGTACGAATTTCTTCGTGGAACTCTTAGGGATATTATTTGGGGTTGATTTATAATTTTTACGAAATTTTTCGGTGTATTCTTGCACATACAATAATGGTACGTATGTTTCTATTATTTCAATTTAAAGAAATTATTATTTTGAAATTTTTAAGTATTAAATTTTCCGGGTTGCTACATCCTCCCCACTTAAAAAGAATTTGGTCCACCAAATTCCATGACTCCTTCAATTAAATATGAATCATCATACTATACTAAGAGTATTAATCGAGACGAGTTTAGATTTACCTTCCATGGTTCTTATTTCGTCATTTGGACTAGGTGTTGCCGAAGCTTCAAGTGTATCTTTATGTGTTGATTCTCCGTAACACTTGTCTTTCGCGGGGCAATTCCTAATCTTGTGGTCTGAGCTTCCACATCGGAGACACTTCCCTTGATTCTTCCAGCAGTCTTTCGACATGTGGCTCGCCATATAGCAATTCTTGCATCGACCTTCGTGATTGAGAGTTACATGCCTATTATTTTTATTGTTCTGTTTACCGTTACCACTGTTTGGTCACTTCCTTTTTGTCATAGGGTTGAGATCTTTCACACTAGTAGCTGATTCTTCTAAGAGTGAACAGTCTCGCAGCTGATGTCTCGAGTTGCCACAACGTAGGCATGCCCCAATTCTTCGCCAACACTCCTTGGCCACATGACCCGGCTTGTAACAATGAAGGCAGATAATCTCATCATTACGATTCACTTGCTGATTGGTCTTCTTGCCATGATTATATCTTCTCTTCCCATTCTGGTTGGTTTCCTTTTAATCTCCTTAGTCGCTTCCAGAGCTCTTTCTAGTAGTTGAGCGGCTTGCTGACATGCCAGGACTAGCCTTTGAGTTGGTCTCATGTCGGCGTCCATTAAGAGTTTCTCCTTCTCACGAATCCTCTCGGAAAAATATTTGGTGGTGAAGAGTTCTAAAAATTCATCCCACTTTAGGTTGATGTTGGGTAATTGACGACTGGATGCTTCCCACCAAAGCTCTAGCATCGTGGTCCAACTGGAAGGTTGCCAGAAGGACTTTCTCCTGTTTTGAACATTGCATAACTCTAAAGATTCGTTCCGTCGCCTTTACCCAATCTTCAGCTTCATCGGGATCCGGAGTTCCATTAAACCTAGGGGGATTTGTTCGTTGAAAGTTCCCATATAAGGCTCCTGGCCCATTTCTTGCTCTTGCTTGAATCACGTTGTCAAGGGCTTGAGTCAACCCCTGTACGTACGGTCCATTGCAATTCGTCATTGGTGCACGCTCGCCAGCCATCTCCTCTAGTCTCCTGCGAGCAATAATAATTTATTAAGTTCTTCTTTAGACTTAGGGTGTTTGTACGTATAGTTAAGCTCCTAGCATAACCCCAAGTTTTACCCAATATCTCACATAGGTATGGTGGTTGACTTAGACACGTGTCATGGCAGTTCACCTAGAACATCTTAGGACCTAAAATATCCTAATAAGGACATCCTAGGCTCTGATACCAACTGTCACGCCCTCCAATTTAGCAGTAGAATAAATCGGAGGGAGACGCGAACAACGAGTATGGTAACGACAATTGCGCATACTTTCGCAAACATTAGAGCATCTAATGAACAATAATTGAAATAACTCTTGATTTCATTATAAAATCACTAAGACTATTACAACCACTAATTCAAAGCAATAACTACTAGACTTCATTGTACTAGGGTAACTTCATGAGTTGACTTCGGGTTGCTCATCACTCTAGTCTTGTCCCATTGGTACGTATAACGTCATCGTCCGACTTACCTGAGACACAATAACAAATAACGAAGGGTGAGCGATAACGCCCAGTAGGACTTAAATCTCAGGCTCAAGCAGGCTTTAAATAATTAGTGCATTAAATGGCAGAGTAACTAAAGATAGAGCGAGTCATGTAAAGTCGAGAAAGTAAGAGCACAAGTAACATGGTTCAAATAGCAGATGAATCAAGTATAGTACAATGAATAAGATCGGGTCACGATAGAAAGCAACACAACAACACGATGGCACATAGCGTCAACGTCAAGCAATATCAAGCAACATGTATAGCAAGGAGAGAGAAAGTAGATGGTCATATAGAGAGTAAATTGCACTTTGATTGATTTTCTTATCAATCGAAATAGTCTGGCACTTTTGATTAACTTTCGTCAATCGAGATAGTAATTGCACTTTGGTTATCCGAAGATAGCCGAGAGAGAGTATAGCACTTGTTTGTCAAAAGACAATGAGAGAATATAGCACTTTGTGTTGATTGTCTTAGATTAATCTTGATACTATGACACTTGGATGTAATGCCGACATCCTGATCATTTAACTCCCGCAGGCAAATGGCACTTTCGGGCGCTCCCCCCAGGACCTGATCGGGCCCTATTGCGCTGGCATTGGTTATATTGTTTATCTTTAGACAATCATTTAAAGGCCAATTTGAGAGTACCAAGAAATAAATAAGAGCACTAGATGAATAGATGAGATAGTAGAGTGAACGTGAATAGGTGAGCGAGTAGAGTATAGATGAGAGCTAGTGGACATTGCATGTAATACGTCGGGTAACCAGGCGGTAGTAACAGTTGCACAACACACGCACTTGGTGTTGGCAGTCGGTGGAAATTCACGACCCTACCACTGGCCTTGTTATGCACAGGTCCAGAGGTCCGGCGTGATTCAAGACGATGGTGAATTTCTAATAGCCGTTTGGATCATATAGATCCCTAAAGGTGTAATGGGTGTTAGGGTACAACCGGCTCGTCGACCATGTGGGAATCCATGATCAGAGGAGACTGACGGAGGCCTTGTGCAAGGGTTCACTAGTCCGACGAAAGGAATATCCGATGAAGAGTTCACCACAAGCCAAGTAAAGTGTGTATAAAAATAGGTGCTCGACGTTCTAGAGGAATTCTAGAACAGTGGAGCGTCAATATCTGTATATAAACAACGCAAGGAACGAATACAAGTCCTTTAAAATAGAGTAATTAATATACTTTATTACAATAAATTACCAGATACATTAAGAGATATTT
Organism: Colocasia esculenta; assembly: GCA_014218235.1. NCBI lineage: Eukaryota > Viridiplantae > Streptophyta > Magnoliopsida > Alismatales > Araceae > Colocasia > Colocasia esculenta. Next base: position 48,000,872 of record CM024766.1, read on the forward strand.
TATGCCAGATTTCAGCCATATATGGATGGTTCATGTGTGTGCATGTGTAAGAGAGATCATAGATAGAAAAGAAGTCGTGAATATGTGATTTAAAGCATTCAATATGGCTCCAATTTAAAACAGGTGTTTTTACTGCGTGTGTAACTGTGAAAAAGTCGTAAGAATATTTTAGAAAATGAGAGTAACAATTTTTATGGGTTTTCATGCAAAATCCTGTGAAGGCGACATAGGCCAGTAAGGATTGCGACAGGGTTAGGCAGATCGCGACAGGGCATGAAAAGGGTGGCGACAGGGCTGTCTGCTCTGGCGGCCAGAACACGACAAAAGCATGAAGGGAACGCGACGGGTTCTGGCAGCAGATCGCGACGCCCGGTCTGTCATTATCTGATCGCAACATGGGTACTGTCACGACGGCCTTGTGAACGCGGCCTATTGGGCTGTCGTGATCACAGGGTCCGTGCTAGAGTCCGATAGGAAAAGGACTGGGCATTGGATTGCGGGCCAAAACCCACCCTATTTGACACAGGGTGATTCAGAAAATCATAACTAATTGTATAGTCAACGAAAAATCATGAACCCAGTTGCAAATTAAACTAGACATGTAAGGGTACTTCCAGTAAATCAGAATTAGAGAGAGAGCATGGTTCATATAGGGTTTGAACATGAGCAAGAACGAGTTATTCAGAACATGACACAGAGAGAAAGATCGATTAAATTCGATCAACATGCTCGATGAAATTTAGGGATTTTAAGGGCAAAAGATCCCTAACAACATGAAGTATCTACCATAAAAGTTTCGTAGCATGGGATCAAGTATACATAGAGATTTGAATTAAACATGATGTCTCGGGGTTATCATGTATGCAGAACTTCAAAAATCAAGAACAAAAGATTGGCTCGATGAAAAAGAGTGGAACAAGAGGGCTTTTGTTCCTGATGTATGGAACAATCTACAGATGGATTTAATTGAGTTTTGCTCGTGAGAATGCCTATCTTTGACTCGATTTGTCTTCTAGGGCTTAGAACTCCAAGAACGAGGAAGAAGCTTCAAGAACTCCTTCTCCCCACGAGGTCCTCTCCTCCTTGGCCTCTTCTCCACGTCCAAGAACCTTTGGCAACGAGTTAGGGTCAGCCAAGAGGGTTTAAGAGGTGTATTTATATAAATACAAGTTCTTATTCCTACTACTACTCAAATTTCTCTAATTCCGAGATTTCCTAACTCCACCTTTCCTCTCTTGCTTTCCAATCTCTAATTGGGTTAGGATAGTATCTAAATTCGTGCTAGACTATATGGAGTAGGTTTAGGAATCCAATTCCAACTCAAACTTCTTATTTAATGCATTAAATACCCCTTTTCTATTTAGGTAATAATTTAGTTACAAATTTAAGGTATTTTCCTATTATTCCTCTTTTAAAAATTCATATTATGGCCCAATAAATTTTATATGGTCCATTTATCAAAGCCCATTATTTATTAGATTTTATCTTTTGGGATTTCCCTTTTTATTAGGGAATAATAGAGTTACGAATTTTATTATATTTTTCTTACCTAATTTATTCATGGACTATGAGAGGTCCATTGGTCCAATTATGATAATGGGTAATCATTTCATGATGTTGGAAGTCTCTCCAACATGATCGTTTAATTTATAAGCGCGTTATTTTTCCGTGTTAACGGTTTTCCAACTTAGTTTCCTAATTTGGATAATTAGTCACATTGTGACGTACACTTAGCCAATCAGATTTTTCGTTGTACGAATTTCTTCGTGGAACACTTAGGGATATTATTTGGGGTTGATTTATAATTTTTACGGAATTTTCGGTGTATTCTTGCACATACAATAATGGCACGTATGTTTCTATTATTTCAATTTAAAGAAATTTTTATTTTGAATTTTTTTTAAGTATTAAATTTTCCGGGTTGCTACAGTTACACTGTTACTGTTAGTCTGTTAATTTAGACGTATTGCACTGTTACTGTACTGCCACTGACTGTTACTGAACTGTTATTGAGCGACTACTGTCGTACTCTCTACTTGCTCTACTTGATACTCGCTATCTTGAGTTATTGCGTGCTATCGCGACTTGATCGCATTCAAAGTGCTATACTCTCTCGTTGTCTCTTGACAATAAAAGTGTTATACTCTCTCTCGGCTATCTACGGATAACCAAAGTGACATTACTATTACGATTGACGAAAGTTAATTAAAAGTGCTATACTATTTCGATTGATGAGAATCAATCAACGTGCAATTTACTCTTCACATGACCAACTACTATCTCTCTTCTTGCTATACATGTCGCTTGCTATTTCTTGACAATGTTGTTACTTGCTATTGTTGTTATCGTTTCTATCGTGACTTGACATTAATCATCGTGCTATACTTGATTCATCTGCTATTTGAACCCTGTTACTTGTGCTATTACTTTCTCGAGACTCTCTCTATCATTAGTTACTCTGTCATTTAATGCGTTAATTACTTAAAGCCTGCTTGACTATTGAGATTTAAGTCCTACTGGGCGTTATCGCTCACCCTTCGTTATTTGTTATTGTGTCTCAGGTAAGATAGACGATGACGTTGTACGCACCAATGGGACGAGACCAGAGTGATGAGTGACTTGGAGTCAAATGACGAAGTTACCCTAACACGATTGGAGTATAGTAGATATTGCTTTAGATTTCTTTTCAATATAATGATGTCATTGAGCCCTATGTATTGGCTCCGAATTAGTGTTTGTAATAGTCTTAGTGTTTTTATAATGAAATCAAGAGTTTATTTCAATTATTGTTCATTAGATGCTCTGATGTTTGCGAAAGTATGCGCAATTATCGTTACCATACTCATTGCTCGCGTCTCCCTCCGATTTATTCCGCTGCTAAATTGGAGGGGCGTGACAATCAGACACCTATAGACAATAAATGCTAGGAAGAATATAATGAGAAGGAAAAGTATCACATGTCAGTCAGTCCATACCTCTTTTACCTATCATCCACATTTTCTGTTGATCGTCTGCTATACTAGGTAAAAGCTTTCTGTTTGGTAGGAAAGAAAAACTTATGCAAAAGGTGATCTTTAGTCAGAGTATCCATAAACTATATATCGGATGCAGAAAAGTCATGATACGAGGAAAGGTTTGAAATATGTTTGAACTCAAATCTACGCACCAAAAATATTTTTTTCAAAAGCAATTGAAATATATGTTCAATAATCGGTACATCCAAAGTATTTAAAACAATATGTTCACTAATTGAAATGTTTATAAAGCAATCAGGATGAGAAGTGAACATTTGTTCACCAATCGGAAGGAAGTTGAACGTTTGTCCACTAATCGAAACAATTATAACACCAATCGTATATTACTAAACCTTTGTTCAGTAATCGGAACAATTATAACAACAATCGGTACGATAAAATGTTTATTGTTGAACCACTCTATATTTTACCCTTATATTTTAGTGATAACAAAACTTATGATTAATTAAATATTATTAAATATATTTAATATCATGCTTCCTAATAAATATAAATTTATGGTATTTTGGTGATAACAAAACTTATGATTAATTAAATATTATTAAATATATTAATATAATATTTTTAAATAAATATAAATTTATGTGATTAATTAAATATTAATATATTTAATACCATATTTTTCTAATAATAAATTAAATATCATATTTTTCTAATAAATATAATTTTATGACATTATTGTTGTGTGATTTGCACTAAAAAGCTCAATCGATGTCCATTCAATATACATCGATTTCAGTTTACAAAGTGCCATATCGATTTGCTTGAAAACATGGATTTCACTGCAACATCGATTTGCTTGAAAACATGGATTTGCCTCTCACATCGATTTGGTAAGTGAAACATTGATTTGCTTCAAACATCGATTTGGTAAGTGAAACATCGATTTGCTTCAAACATCGATTTGGTAAGTGAAACATCGATTTGCTTCAAACATGGATTTGATAAGTGAAACTTCGATTTGCTCTCATAAGAATTTGATAAGTGAAACATGGATTTGCTCTCACATCGATTTGCTCTCACATCGATTTGCTCTCATAAGGATTTGAAAAGTGAAACATGTATTTGCTCTCACATCGATTTGCTCTCATAAGGATTTGATAAGTTAAACATGGATTTGCTCTCACATGGATTTACTCTCACATCGATTTGCTCTCATAAGGATTTGACAAGTGAAACATGGATTTTCTCTCACATGGAATTGCTCTCATAAGGATTTGATAAGTGAAACATGGATTCGCCTGAAAACATGGATTTGCCTCAAATATGGATTTGCTTCAAACATGGATTTGCTTTTCACATGGATTTTATAAGTGAAACATGAATTCGCTTGTAAAATATGGATTTCAACATGGATTTTAATTAAACATCGATTTCTTTATATTTCAAAATATTTTTGGCATCTAGTGAAAAGTCAAATATATTTCTGACAGAAGATCTCTTTTATCTTTTCAGATCTCTTCTCTCTTGTCGGAACAAAAAGAGCTTACCTACCACTTCTGGATGACAGTAGAAACATAGAGGTATGAGCCTTTTGACAGAAACACTCTTTTATCTAAACACTTTCTTCTACGCTTGCAGACCTTGTAGACCACAAAATATCAGAAGAAAGAGAAGATGAGCAACGGTTAGAACTCCAACGGATTTGTTCAAAGCTGCACATATAAAAGATGAAGCAAAGCTGAAGAAGAAAAAAGAGCTTTTCCTGAAGATCTTTAAAGGAGTGTACATCTTGTGAGGAACCAAAAACTTCACATACACTCAAAGGAAAAGAGAGAAAGAGCTGGAGCCCAAGAAGAAGTGTTCAAGCAACTGAGGCACTCAAGCATTCAAGCTCCTTCTCCTCTCTTCACTCTCTCTGTGTGCAACTTTGTAATTTGGGGGAGAGAGTCTTTTTGCTGAGAGTTCTTTTTAGTTGGTTTTCATCTGTTCTAACTCTCAGCTTTGTTCTTTCTTCTATAAGAAAGAATTATGTCCAACTGTAGGACGGTATACAGTGTAGAACCTAGCTAGGGGTTTGTGTCTAGCAGAACCACACTGGAGTTTGTACCAGGAGGTTGGCTTCTTGACCTGTAAAAGAAGTGGGCTGCCTTCTTACCCGGGAAAGTTAAGAAGACCAGCTGGGGTGCTGGGTGTTGTATTGTCCTTGAGGAGGATTGTACCCTTGGTTAGTAAAATCCCAAGAGGTTGCTTGGGGACTGAACGTAGGACTTCCATGTGGGAAGGGCCGAACAAGGATAAATCTCTTGTGTTATTTGTGTGATAGTTTATTTACTTCCGCACTGCTACTCTTTATCACACTAAACTAACCAAACTTTCAAGTGACAATTTTATGTGTTTAAGTTTCTGTTTCAGATTTCAAAAAAAAAAAAAACCTATTCACCCCCCTCTCTAGGTTAGCGTGATGTCGTACCAAAAGGGCCAACATTTATAACACCAATCGGAACAAAGCTGTTCAACAATCAGTGTTACACTTAAACAATAATCGATAAGAAGCTTTTGTTTACCAATCAGAAGAACACTTAAACATCAACTGATAGATAAATTTGTTCTCCAATCGATAGAACACTTAAACGTCAATCGATAGAAACTTTTATTCTCCAATCGGAAGAACACTTTGTAAGGTCCTAGTTTTCTGTGCATTTTATCATTTGCTGCTATGTTTGAATTGTTGGCCGAATTTCTTATTAACGTCAACATCATGTGATGTTAATTGCTTGTTGACGGCACATTATATCTTTTCTACTGTCCGGATGGAGGATGTTAATAGCAAGATCGATTGTTGTCTACTTCATGTTAACGGCAGTCCACTTGACGTCAACATCTTCATCTATGTTTGGGTTTCTTTCCTTGAATCCGTCCCGATTTCTTTGGATAAACATGGAAACCCCGAATTGGGTTGGGATTCACCTTCTCACCATGACCACAACTCAAACCCCTCTAAAATTAAGTAATCTCTGTAAGAAGAGGACTTTTGCTCAGTTAGGGTTTTCTAGGGTTTAGAGAGAGAAAAAGATAGGCTTTTGAGGTGGTAGATCTGGCGAACCAAAGGCTATACTGACGTTCTTGGGCAAGAAGAAGGCTCTACAGAACATGGAGAAGCTCTCTAAAGAAGGGGAGATCACTTGTTGAGGTGTGGAGGTCAGATCAATCAAGTGAAGATCGTCTCTTTGGCTTGGCTGAGGAGGGCTTCATCACCTTAATTCGATCTTCAGGGAGTTTTTTAGAGGTAAGTAACTTAGGGGTTTCATCCCTATGCCTATCACCTAGGGTTTTCTAATTTTTAAGGATTTTTGTCTCGTGTCCTGGACCCCCAAATTCTCTTTTCATTTAGTTTCGATCTGCACTTTTTGCAGACAGGGAGTTGACGACAACATCCTTGTCGTCAAGTTCCTGAGTTGACGACAATAGACCTACTGTTAACTTCCCTTGACGGCAAAGACATTGTCATTAAGTTCTTCAGGTTTTTCCCAGAAATATGTTTTAGCATATGTGATGCAATCTTTCAAAATTTTGAATGTATGAGTGGGTCCTAGGATTTTTGTCTTGTCATATATGTAATGTAGACTAAACCATGAGATTTTGATATTTTTCTGATCATACCTGTAATTGTTAGAAATTTTTGTCATGAGTAAATGAGCATGCTATATGAGGTTTAATCCAAGAAAAAAAATTATGTACGTGGCGTATCATTGTCTTAGTATTTTTTCATGGACTTAGAGTTCCTGTGAACATGTTTTAGATAGATAGAATCAGCAGTCCTCTGTTATACATGTTTTGGAAAATCATTTTGTTAATTGCCTGAGATTTGTTTAAATGTTAAAAATAGGTATACTATCGAGAAAATTCCAAAAAATTAGACATATGATGTATTTCATGATCATGGTCTGTGGTTAAAAATTGAGCATGTTCTAATATCCAAAAACTAATGTTTCCAGTTATAAGTCATTAATGACCAGGTTAAGCATGATTAGTTAAAAGTAATGTTTTCTGATGATTAGCACTATGATTAGGTTCTGTTAAGCATGTTTTAACACTGTTAGGCAATCATGATTACTTATGTAACCTGAAACATGTGTTTGAATCATGAGCATGTAAATGGGTCATTAGGTGCATGAAAATTACGTTAAACATGTGATCAAAGTGATTAATGTGATTAAGTGATTAATGTGCCGAATATTGGCACTACTACCATAGAAGGCTATGGAACCGTACTGTAGAAAGGTACCTATGGAAAGGCTCAATGTGTTAGTGATCTCATGTGGGCATCAGGATGAAATCCTGGAGGTGGACAAGTACCACTGATTAGGGTGGAGAGTGCTTCTCCCAGTTCTGCGCATTTATCAAGATTCATCACTATATTCCCTAGGTGACGGGTATGTGATATGAGTGATAGTGTCCTTCTTTATGGTGGTTCAGACTATGTGTCACATCAAAATATGTGTAAAGATGTGAATTAAGTGTGGATGTGCAATGTGGTTATGTGAAAAACGATGTGTTAATGTGCTCCAATGTGTAAGAACGTGAAACCATGTGATTAAGTTATATTTATGTTAAAACAGCAAGTAAAAGGTGAGAAATGTGACATATGAGCATATTGAATGTGGTAGACATTATGCTAGTATCTCTAGTAGATATGTGCTTAGTTTCATGACTTAGATACTTGGAAATGTGTCATAAAATGAGTTATGTTGAGTACCATGAGTTTTATTAAATCCATGTGTAGTTAGCATGTTATAGACTTGTTCATTTGGTATTTGCTAATAGTTACATGAATCATGTGATAAATTACCTTTATGTGTTATACTTGTATAGAATGAATGTGGTGAGTGTTTGGATGTGACCAATAGGTTGCTTGCTGAGTCTTTTGAGAAGACTCATCCTTGCTTAACTTTACAGGTGAGACAGGTATCCCAGAGATAAAGGAGGAGATAGCGAGGAGTGACTCCGAGCGAGAGAAGTTGTCGAGACTTGAGAGCTATTTATATAGCTTGTACTTTTTGTTTACTTAGTATGTGAGACGATGTTATTGTGATATGGACTATTGTACTTGATTATTTAGCAGACTTGGCATATTTATTTTGCTACTATATAGACTGTGAGATGTGTGGTGATGATGGAATACGAATTACTTTTATTTCCACTGTACTTTCCTTTGTTATTTGTGTACATCTCTACCTGCTACATTGTGTTGGATACATGTCCCACTGTGACGGCACACTTTATATCAACGTGGATTGTTATAATCATACCGGTATAAGGGGGGTTGTTATAGAGGTTGGTATTAGAGCAACAGGTTGAGATTGTAGATAAATAAGCCATCACATACACACTATTTCAAAGTCTCTATAGAATAGTCCATATAAGTGGAAAATACCTAATAATGAATTAAAGATAGTTAAGAAAATGGTTAGGACTAAAAGAACTTAGATCCTAATTAAGATATTTGTCGTATAGGTAATGGCGAGCCGTGGTAGGCGCAGTGCTCAGGCTCAGAAGGACGAACAGAGACGTGAGGAGAGGGGCGAGCAGTAGGCCCCAGCACACCAGGGTCCCACGGTGCTCCCACCACCGCCACCAGTGGAGTATGGCATGTTCATGCAAGGCCTGGTCCAAGCGATGCAGATGCAGGCACAGACCCAGGCAGCATTACAGGCCCAGTTGCAGGTGCAGGTTGACGTTGTCAAGTAGGAGTAGTTTGTTTGTTTTTGTTTGATTGCTCGTGTGTTGTATTTTGTCTCAAACTCAGGCTCCAGTTCCCCAGGAGTTTGGACATGGTGGTTCGTTCATCATGGAGCGATTTAAGAGGATGGATCCACCTTCTTTTAAGGGGGAGAGTCAGCCCCTCTTGACAGAGAGATGGTTGAGGGAGGTAGAGAAGATCTTCTGTGCTATCAGATGTGCAGAAAAGGATTAAGTGAGCCTGGCAACCTACATGCTATAGGTACTTAGAGTATATGTGCTTGCATGTGGGTGTTTTAGTTAGTTGGTGCTTATGGGTTGTATCTTGCAGGAGAGAGCCGATGTTTGGTGGGCCTCTATGCTACGTACCAGGTATAAGGATGGGGCGTTGGAGGTGACTTGGGCTGAGTTCATCAGACTCTTTAAGGCCAAGTTCATCCCCGAGCACAATCAGGACAAGATGGAACAAGAGTGTAGCAACCTGATATTTTAATAAATAAATAAATCAAAAAAATTAAAGAAAAAAATAAATTAATTAAAATCTATTAAACAAAAGAAGTAATGGGCTTTGCTAAATGGATCATATAAAAGTTACTAGGCCAAAATAGGGATTTTTAAAAGTTGAATAAAAAGAAAATACCCTAAATTTGTATCTTTATTATTTCCTAAAATGAAAAGAGCTATTAAAACATTAAAATAGTTAATATGAGTTGGAATTGGACTCCTAACCCTACCCAAATTGGCTAGGTAAGAATTTGCAACCCAACATAACTCCATTAGAAGGTGGAAAGGTTGGAAGGTTGAAAGAAATAGAGGAAACTCGGAATTAAATAGGAGTTAGAGTTGTAGTAGGAATTAGAAACCATAGGTGCTTAAATACACCCCGACCCCTTCATGGCCGGCCCTAATGCGTTGCTGAGACTTGCTGGACTTGGAGGAGAGGCCAAAGGAAGGGAGAATTCATGGGGAGAAGGCTTACTCAAGATCTACCACTTGTGCTTCGAGTCCTAAGCCCTAGGAGATAAATCGACTCAAAGGTAGGCATTCTCGCAAGCTAAATCTAATTAATCTTGTCTGTAGGATGTTCCTAACATCAGGAACAAAATCTCTCTAGTTTCTCTAATTTTCATCGACCCTATCTTTAGATCTTTATTTTTGAAGTTCTCCTATCATCTTGTCCCCGAACCCTCATATTTAATTTAGATCTCCATGTACACGATCTCATGCCACGAAATTTTTACTGGACATACTGCTCGTTGTCAAGAATCATTTGCCACCGTTTTCCCCAATTTTCATTCAGTATACTACTCGAATTAATTATTTTTCCTTCACTGTATACTGTTCTATGTTCTTCGTGAATGAACAAAATCAAAACCTGTCAAGACCATGTTTACTTTCAAATTCCTATTTACTATATGTACCCTTGCAAGTCTAGATTCGTTTAAAAGTGGTTTCACGATTTTTAATCAACTGTACACCGAGATATCAATTTTTAACCTACCTTATATCAGAACATGGAAAGCCTGGACCGCAATCCAAGGCAAACCCTTTTCCTGCTCGGGCTCAGGCGCAGGACCTGAGAACGCGATGGCCCGATAGGTCATGTTCTTAGGGGCTGATCACGACCAGAACCCTGTCGCGTTCTGAACGCGATAGAACCTGGCGTCGCGTTCTGGCCGTCCATCCTGACCGACCCGTCGCGACCTTTGAAAGTCTCTGTCGCGTTCTGGAGGTACCCTGTCGCGATCCTTACAGGGGTACGTCGCCTTCTGGACTTTTGTACCTAAACCCTAGATTTTGGTGTTCTTGTCTTCCTACAGTGATTATTGTAACACCCCAGAAAATTAAAATATTAAGAAAATAGAAATAATTTGGTTAAAATACCTTAGGGTTGTTATTAAATTGTGATAATTAGATGATAGACTTAATTAGTGGTAATGAACGTTATCCCAGTATCGTACCTCGAAGTGCGTGCCTCCACAGGGCGATACCGGAAAACGACAACGAAATAAAAATCCGAGAACATCATAATTTCCATAAAAATGTGGAGAAATCAAATATGTAATTATCTGAATTTTTCGACGTACGGATTTCAAGGTACAGTCGACGCGACTATTTTTCGGGTGATTTTTCACCTAGTGTAAAATAAAATCTAAAAATTAAATAAAAATCACCATAATTTGTAAAACTACCAGATTAGCTTATGGTAGAAATTTCAAGACAAACAGGCATCATTTGGACATGTTTATAGAAAGATCTTTGGGCCAGTTGAATTATGGGACAATTACGGGTTGTGATTTTCTGAAATTTCTGGAAGCATACGTGGTCGACCCTGGGAAGGCCAGCACACCTATCTGGGAAGGTAACACGTTAGTTACCTGTGTGTAACCACGAAGTGGCTTGCATGGGCTACGTGTCTAGGTAAAAAATCAAATGGTTTTTACCATGACACATTAGCCGTTGATGTGTCGCCGTGCATGGAAGGAACCTTGGGTATAAATATGCCCAATGGCCTTCGTAACCATTGTTCTATTTTTCTTTCCGTGATGCTGCTGCTGTGTTTACATAACTCTTGAGTGAGATACGTAGCTGGAATTGCTGGCCTGGTGTTTGCACCCTATCTTTACTTGAGCTAGCGCTGGAGCTGCTACAGGGGATACTGTAAGACTGGCGAAATAGACCTAGGAGGATTCGGCTACACCTTCTTTACTGTTGGTTACTCTCTCAGCTGTTATACGTTGTGTTCTTGGGGGATTTCGACGCCAAGAAAGGATTTGTGCTATCCAGATAGGTAGGATTCAATCTTTGATTACTATCTTCTATTTTCCCTTCCTTACTAAGTCTTGGAATTCAATAGTCATCTTGACCTCAAGAGAACATGAGATTTAGTCAGCTTGTTTGATTACTTCTGTACTGTTGAGTCCATATGGTTGCTAATCAACACTCATGTCTTTGATTATAATCTTACGTATTGGTAGGATTCTCTTCCTTCCTTTCTCAATCTTACCCACTTGATTTGCTGTGAAACCTCTTGTGTAGGCGTTCCAACCCTCAAACTGTTGCCTTAACTCTGTAAACACTCTTGGAAGTGTGTGTGTTTATCCTGTGGAACTTCTTGTTGAGTACATAATTGTTGTCATAAGAGTGTTCTCTTGGTATCATGTTGTGCTAAGTCTTAAGCTAATCATGTGCAAGATTCATTCCATCACTATCTCTTCTTGTGCCTTTCTCTTGAATTCCATGGTAGAAATTAAGCTTCTCACTATGTTTATGTAGTGTTCAATTTAGAGAAGCTACATATTGATTCTTTTCTTAATCCTTTTAAGTTCTCCTGATTACCTCTCCTTGATTCATTGGCTGATGGCATGTGGTACCTTAAGCATGCCATCCTTCCAATCTGAGAACTCAGACTTTTGTCAAATCTGATAGTCATGTTATTCCCAAAGTTTAGAAAATATGTCTATATTAGAAACTCAACATTACACCAAGTTCTAGTTGATTTTCAAGTCTCAAGTAACTACATGTTACCAGTTTGTTCAAGTTAACTGAATTTAAAGTGTTGATTCCATTATATGGATTTAATAGAACCTCAACGGTTTCCTACGTTTAGTTAACTTGATTCATTGAGAAGTTATAAAACTCTCAAGTGAGTGCATTTGATATAAGGTCAATAGAGGGAGATGAAGAGAAAAGAGTTCTAAGAATAAGTACTCTCCATTATGTCCTATGAGTTAACCTCTTGCTAAATCATCTTGGCAAATTATATTCCATGATCTTCCCTTTTTTGATCATGTTTCAATGAGTATTACATCTGAAATCATACTTGTTCAAAGTCCTAATTATGTTAGGAATATTAGAAAAACTTTATAGAACCATTGGAGGTTGAATGGAATGGTTTTCTGAAGATTTACACAGCCCCTGTCGACAGACGAAGGGCTGGCTGTCGACAGGAACCCCTAGCCAGAAACCAGAAAATCCACCCTGTGTGTCCCTGTCGACAGGCCCCTGGCTTGCTGTCGACAGGTGCACACAGAACTGAAATCCCAGTTCTGGAAACCAGCCCCTGTCGACAGCAGACCCATGCCTGTCGACAGGCCTTGTCAAAGTCATGTTTCCAGCTTCTTTTTGACTCCGTTCTTCCCTAAAAATCCTATTCAATTGTTCTACTTGTTAGTTTACCTTTATCATATAGATTTTACCACCAAAACACTCACTTAAATCAGTCAAGTTATCTTTCCTTTTTCCTTGAATTATTTCTTCAAGTTCCGAACAAAATTATTCTTGTGAAACTATCAATTTTTGAAATCAGTGAAGGAACCAAAGTTCCTTGGTTCTTGTGTGCAAATCTTGAGTAACTATGAGTAAAATTCTTGTATCCTTGACTCATTACAACGATGAGTGTGTTATGATGACGAGTTGCGAGTCTTTGGGACTCATTTGAGTAATATGCCTGGCAAATAAAGGGCTGGTTCAGTCCTGGGGGGAGCGCCCGAATTCGTCAGTGGCCGCGCGGGGGCGATGAGGACAGTGGATGTTGGCATGCATCATTAAGTGTTGATTAGTCATCATAATACACATGTGTGTGTGAATAAGTGCTTGATTCTAAACTTAAGTGACATCCTGAGTTATTGATCATGCTCCTATATTACCTTGGTTCTTCATGTGTTATTGAATTGACTCATTCGTTCATAGCTTTGAACACTCATTGTTAATAATGTTCATGTTCTTATCTTGAGATCATACCTGTGAATCCTTCCTAATTCAAGGAATTGAATTCTACTGGGCTAGTTAGCTCATTAAATCCTACTATTTCAGGTATCTACAATTCTAGAAGGCAGGAACTTCGGGATTTGTGTGTGGAGAGATCAATCGTGGCGACATTTTATTTTTGAGATTGTAAAGCAAGAATCATGTAACACCTATTGAAGGGTGAATAATATATTATATTTAGTAAAGCCTCGAAGCAAATTTCTTGTTCAATTAGTTCAATTGTACTCTTGGTTTCCCGTTCGTTCACGTTCCGGCATTTATGGGGCATATTAAATGTCGGGCGTGACAATTATAGCTTCTGAAAATAGTCTCTAACACAGTAAAGAAAGATGCTATAACATGAACATGTGTGAAGTAATTAAAAGCCATACACATGATCTTTTCATATCTATGATTTTCTCAATCACATGCACATACTTGTAACCATCCATGATGACTTAACTTGACATGAAAATATCTCATAATATATCTAGTAATTTATTTCAATAATGTATTTAAATTGTCCTATTTAAATGGACTTATCTTCGTTTCTTGCGATGTCTTGAAATACCGTTACCAACGCTCCACTGTTCTAGAATTCCTCTAGAACGTCGAGCCTGGTTCTATATACACTTTCTCTTGACTTGGATAAACTCTCCCTCGTATATTCCTTCTACCGGACTAGTGAATCCTTGTTCAAGGCCTCCGTAAGTCTTGTAGCACCCCGGAAATTTTAGCTAAATTTTTTTTGAATAAATGGAAATAAATAATTTCTATAAGATCAAAGAATTTAAAACATGTGTATCAATATCATATGTGCCAAAAAACATCAGAAAAATCCGTAAAAATGGGAAATCAACCCCAAACATTATTCTTAAGGGTTCCACGAAGAAATTCGTGTGACGAAAAATCCGATATTAACCAAGTGAACATCAAATGGTGACCAATTATCCAAATTAGGAAACAAGTAGGAAAACCGTTAACACGGAAATACGACGCAACCAAAAAAAATATTTAATAAAAGTGTTGGAAAGACTTCTATTATATATTAATGACCCAATATCTTAATTGGTCAATGGACATCATTTGCCCAATAATCAAAGGAAGCTAGAAAATGCATGGAAATTCGTAACTCTAAATAGGCTGAAATTAGAAAGAGGCAATTTGAGTTGAATTAGGATGCAATCATGCATTCTTGGCAACCCAAATTCGTGCCTAACTATGGTGGGAGGTTTCCTAAAGCCTCACACACTCTAAGGGAGGAAGAAATCCTCAAAGGATAGTAAACTACCCTGTCAAAACCGTAACTTAGCTTTCCTAGTCATAGTAGGACTCCTAAAACACCATAGTTGATTAAATACTCTTCACCAAACCCTAGGAATGAGTTTTAGAACTTGCTGGGGTCGTGTGGTGAAGTTCTTGGTGGCTGGGGAGCAGGAGATCATCCACACCAAGCCGTTCTTTTTCCCCATTGTGTCTGCTGCGACCTGCACAGACAGTCATCTTGAAGTCGACCAAAGGTAGGTTTTCTTGGGCCAAACAATAATTTACCCTATACCAATGTGTAGAGCATCAAGTTAACTTTCATTTCCCACGGGTTTCATCAAATTCTAATGAGTATATTTTGAGTTATAAGCGTCTTCCCAAAGTCGCTCACTGTTAGGGCTTTTTCCGTTCTTCATATCATGCCCATGATTCAAAACTGAATTAGACTAAACTTCCTTCATAAAAATTCTTCTACTTGTAGACACGATCATCTTTCATGTTGGACGTTTTACCCATAAATTTTTCGTTAGAGTTATGAGCATGGTAAGAGAGTCGCTGCATGATACTGCGATTTCGGGCTACACTTAGCTTTATGTTCATATGTTTCTTGGTATTAGAGACCGAATTAGATCAAACCCCTAACATCAAAATTCCCCTACTAGTTGTCCTCGTCATATTTTGTGTTGAACATTTTGTCTAAATGTCATTAGTTAGAGAGTTATAAGCAGGGTAAGTAAATCCTATATGAGATGTGTTTTCAGGTTGCACTTGACCTATGTGTGTTGTTCTGGGAGGGCCTCTAGTGTCGACACTACCTGGACTAGTGTCGACACACTGTTCCAGAATAGCCCAGAAGGTGTTCTGGCAAGGTCTCTAGTGTCGACACTACCTGATCTAGTGTCGACACTACCTGACCAGTTTTGCCCAAAGGGTGTTCTGGAAGGCCTCTAGTGTCGACACTACTTGAACTAGTGTCGACACACTGTCCCATATTGGCCAGAGGGTTTTCTGGAAGCTGTCTCTAGTGTCGACACTACCTGAACTAGTGTCGACACTACTTGACCAATTCTGCATTTTTTTTGCCTTGTGTTTGGAGCATAGTGTCGACATTAGTAAGAGGTGTGTCGACACTACCTTTGAAACATATTGCATGTCTTGGGTCTGAACATGCATGATGTCTATTTAATGGCTTAAAAGTGTTTAACCCATTGAAAATCCTTAATTATATGAATATTATTCTAATTACTTTCTTAATGAAATGATCATACATGAAACTTGTGATTTACTCTTGTTACCATTCTAGCTTGCTTTAAATGATGAATATTATATTAAAATCTTGTAAACCCATATTTAGTTAAATGCATTGTTCATTGAATGCCATCATGTTAAGTGTTTTCCGAGAGTTTGAGACTGACGGATTGTGAATTGACACGCATACATCACTACACACTTATACCTCTATAGCGTGCACTTCTTTTCTCTTCTTGTTCTCATGAGCGTGATTACAATCTAGACTAAAACCATTAATGTAAAGATTGAACTAATTATAAATCGTGTCGTTCTGCTGCTGAATTTATCTCTTGACCATTGTTATCAATTGAAAATCATGTTCAATTACTTATCACTAGTTCCCATCATCATCTGAACATGACATTACACATGCTTACTTATTGAAACTCTCATTGGCCATTATTTATGACTGTGGGTATCTACATTTAAAATTTTACATGAGATGGCTGACAGGGCACGGCGTGTGTCCAAGGCTCCAGTCTAGCCCCAATGACGGCGAGTCATAAATATACTATTAACCATGGGGTATAATGATTACTGGCGTTGCATCTGCGCTGGAGTACTTTCTTGCTTGTTGAATGTTAGATACATAACCACATACAGTGACCTGTGTGCATTCTTGGTGGATCTTTCCTTGGTGTACATTAGTGTCTACGTGCCTGATTAGTATTACTTGATCGTGCTTGTACAATCTTGCTTGCTTGCTTGCGTGATATGGCCATCCTGCATTTATTGCAACTAGTGATATCTGCGTTCTAGTAAACTATTGACATCAAGTGAAATCTTGCATGCTTGTACAAAGGATCTATTGCTGGTTCTCTCTTGTTATATTATTCCAGATCTTATTCTATCATGATCACTCTATCTAGCTTTTCATGCATCATGTTTTAAAACTGTTTTATTCGTACATGCATATCATGACAATCATCGTGCTTACCTAGCTCTAAAATGTTAATCACTTATCATTGTCCGCACATTGAGACATCCCCTACTTTTACCTAATCTAGGTGACTATGAAGTTCAAGAGGAAGAGCAAGTCGAGGATGGGAATGCGTCCGAGTGAAGAGCGTTCCAAACATGAGTCTATCTATAGTTAGTTTATTTGAGAGTGTTAGAACAATGTAGTAGGAAGTGAGGTATTATATACTTTGCTTTTATTGAGTCTTAGCCTGTATTAGTTTATCTGAGACAAATATGAGATTTGAATACAATTTATATTGAGTTCATCAATGGGCCTATTATGATGTTGTGTGGATACACATTTAGTGCGTGCTAGCTAGAGGCTTATTGCCGACTGTCCACTTCTCGGGATATCGACTGCTTTAATTAATCAATGATATCCGCTGTGAAATTCTCGGGACGTGACAGTTTAGTGGTATCAGAGCCTAGGAATACCAAAGGATAAGTCTCAGGAATACGAGGTACCTATGGAACCTAGGTCATGGAAATTTTATATAGTACCTGGTGAGAGAATGGGTAGAAACTGGGTATATGTTAGAAAGAATTAAACACTCCTACCTATGACTCTGATAATGTATCTAGAGACATTAATTGCTTCCATCCATTCTCAGGAACCCTCATAACACTCTCACTCAACTGCAATGGCTCGCAACCAGTGGCAAGCTATGCAAGACACTGTGGCTGGACTTACTCAGGCCTGCAAAATGTAGTTCAGGCTGGAAATCAGGCTGCAGCTGCAAGGAATGGAGCCGGTGATCTGCACCGAAATTTTAGGAGTTTAAACCCTCCTCGTTTCTCTGGATCCCTGACCCAGATGAAGCAGAAAATTGGCAAGAGGAGATCGAAAGGATTTTCCAAGTAATGTAATGCACCAATAGGGAAAAAGTGGTACTGGCCACTTTCCAATTTATGCTCGAGCATGGTGGAAGGCCACCTCGGCCCACCTGCCAAACGTAGCTGAACTAGAGTGGGCCGGATTCTTGGAGATATTCCGGGGAAATTATTTCTCTGAGAGAGTGAAGGAGAAGAAGGCAGCAGAGTTTGCTGCACTAAAACAAAAGAGCATGTCTGTGGCTGAGTATGAAGCTCAGTTCGCTCGCCTGGCAGTGTATGCCCCACATCTTGTGGGCACAAAAAAGTTGAAGACCAACCGTTTCATGGATGGACTCAGGCCCATGTTCATTGAAAGGCTCGGACCACACAACATTCAAACTTACACTGAAATGGTCCAAAGAGCTCAGCTGGTAGAAGACACCATGGCCAAAGTAGAGGGCATGAGGGGCAAGGACAACTCTAAGCCGGTCTTTGTCAAGAAGGGAGCACCTAATACTGCTCCATCGTTTCGTAGCAACAATAACAACTTTAACAACAACAACAAGAGGCCAAATGCTGGAAGAGATGCTGCGGGAGACAAAAGAGTCAAAATGGAAGGTAGGCAGTTGTCTGAGAACTGCAAATTCTGCGATAAACCAGGACACCGAGCTGAGGAGTGCTGGAAGAAGCTCGGGGCATGTTTGCGATGTGGTGGTCGTGACCACCGTATTCCTGATTGTCCAATGATGAAGGACCAACCAGGTAGAGCTCAGAATGCACCACGGCGTCAGGGACGCCTTAATGCTGTCATAGAAGCTGACCTACCCGAGGAAGGGGGTATGGTGGAAGGTACCATTTCCATACACTCTCAACCTACTTTTGTGCTTATTGATACTGGAGCTGCATATTCATTTATTTCCACCACATTCGCTGCAACTCTACCTGTCCAACCTGTACCCTTGAAATCCAAGATCACTGTAGCCTCTCCACTTGGCTCAGAATCTAAACTTACCCACTACTTCCAAAATGTGAAACTATAGTAGGAGGACACAATCTCCCTGCTGATCTTATCTGTCTAGACATGAAGGGCTATGATGCCATATTGGGTGTCGATTGGCTGATCGAATATGATGCTGATGTAAATTGTCGTCATAGGTTGGTCACTTTTAGAAGTCCAAATCTTCCAACCTTTTCCCTACTTGGGAATCGCTATCATAAACACCCCATCATGATATCATCCCTAAAAGCTTCTAAGCTAATCAACCAGGGTGTGATGCTTTCCTAGTTTCGGTCATGGTGACTGAAAAGAAGAAACCAAATCTAGAAGACATCCCCATAGCTAGAGACTACCCGGATGTCTTTCCAGAAGAATTACCCGGAATACCACCTGAACGGGAAATAAACTTCACCATCGAGCTACTCCCTGGGGCAGCCCCTGTTTCCAAAGCTCCATACCGCATGTCCCCATTGAATTGCAGGAGTTAAAAAGGCAGATCCAAGAATTGTTAGATCAAGGGTTCATCAGGCCTAGCACATCCCCCTGGGGAGCACCTGTATTATTCGTCAGGAAGAAGGACAGATCAATGAGGCTTTGCAGTGACTACTGTCAGTTGAACCAGTTGACAATAAAGAACAAGTATCCACTGCCCCGCATCGATGAACTGTTTGATCAGATCTCTGGCGCACAATATTTCTCCAAGATAGATATAAGGTCGGGCTACCACCAACTGAGAATAAAGGAAGAGGATATTCAAGTCTGCATTCCGGAGTAGATATGGTCACTATGAGTTCGTGGTCATGCCATTCGGATTAACCAATGCTCCAGCGGCTTTCATGCAACTTATGAACAATATTTATCGGCCATACTTGGACCAGTTTATAGTGGTGTTCATTGATAACATCCTTATTTACTCCAAATCCAAAGAAGGACATGAAGAACACTTGAAGATTGCTCTGCAAGTGCTGAGAGACAATCAACTCTATGCCAAACTTAGTAAGTGTGAATTCTGGATGGAAGAGGTGTCTTTCCTTGGCCACATCATATCCAAGGAGGGAATCGCTGTAGATCCATCTAAGGTAGAGGCGGTAAGAACTGGGCAAGGCCGACAACTGTGTCAGAGATTAGAAGCTCCTGGGTTTAGCAGGGTACTATCGCCGCTTTATTAAAGATTTTTCTAAGGTAGCTGTACCATTGACCAGGCTTACCAGGAAGGAAAATCCATATGCATGGACTGAGGAATGTGAAGAGAGTTTCCGGGCATTGAAAGAGCACCTCACCTCAGCACCTGTGCTCGCACTACCAGTCACTGGGGGTAGTTTTGAAGTGTACACCGATGCATCCGGGATCGGCTTAGGCTGCGTGCTGATGCAAGAAGGGAAGGTTATATGCTACGCATCCAGACAATTAAAGAAGCACGAGGGCAATTATCCCGTACATGATCTGGAGCTAGCTGCGGTGGTTTTCGCTTTGAAGATATGGCGTCATTATCTTTATGGTGAGAAATTCATTGTGTTTTCTGACCACAAAAGCCTGAAGTATCTGTTTTCTCAGCATGATTTGAACATGAGACAGCGGAGGTGGTTGGAGTATCTCAAGGACTTCGACTTCTCTATTCAATATCATCCAGGAAAAGCAAATGTCGTGGCAGATGCTCTTAGCAGGAAGCCGATGGCTACCTTGTCTAGTCTCATGGTGGGTGATCATGTATTCTTAAAAGTATCTCCAGGCCGTGGAATTAGAAGGTTTGGAATCAAAGGCAAGCTATCACCAAGGTTCGTTGGACCTTTCGAAATCCTCGAGAGAGTAGGTGAAGTTGCATACCGTCTGGCACTACCACCCCAGCTGGAAGGAGTACACGATGTATTCCATGTATCTATGCTGAAGAAGTACGTACGTGATCCCTACCATGTCATAGAGTATGAACTCCTGGAGTTTAACAAAGATGAGACTTACAAGGAAATGCCAACTGAGATCGTGATCGTGAACTGCGCCAATTAAGGAACAAGGTCATCCCACTGGTAAGAGTTAGATGGAATCAACGCTTAGAAGAAGACGACACGTGGGAGACTGAGGAAGCAATGCGCAAAAGATACCCGGAGCTATTCACAAGTAAGTACATCTCACTTGTACAATAATTTTCTATACATGAATTTGAGGACCAAATTCTCTTAAGTGGGGGGAGGGTGTAGCACCCCGAAAATGTTAGCTATAAAAAATTCGAAATAAATGGAAATAAATAATTTTCATAAGATCAAAGAATTTAAAACATGTGTATCAATATCATATGTGCCAAAACACATCGGAAAAATCCGTAAAAATGGGAAATCAACCCCAAACATTATTCTTAAGGGTTCTACGAAGAAATTCGTGTGACAAAAAATCCGATTAACCAAGTGAACATCACATGGTGACCAATTATCCAAATTAGGAAACAAGTAGGAAAACCGTTAACACGGAAATACGACGCAACAAAAAAAAATTTAATAAAAGTGTTGGGTTGGAAAGACTTCCAAGATTATATATTAATGACCCAATATCTTAATTGGTTCAATGGACATCATTTGGCCCAATAATCAAAGGAAGCTAGAAAATGTATGGAAATTCGTAACTCTAAATAGGCTGAAATTAGAAAGAGGCAATTTGAGTTGAATTGGGATGCAATCATGCATTCTTGGCAACCCAAATTCGTGCCTAACTATGGTGGGAGGTTTCCTAAAGCCTCACACACTCTAAGGGAGGAAGAAATCCTCAAAGGATAGAAAACTACCCTGTCAAAACCGCAACTTAGCTTTCCTAGTCATAGTGGGACTCCTAAAACACCATGGCTTCTTAAATACTCTTCACCAAACCCTAGGAACGAGTTTTAGAACTTTTTGGGGTCGTGTGGAGAAGTTCTTGGTGGCTGGGGAGCAGGAGATCATCCACACCAAGCCGTTCTTTTTCCCCGTTGTGTCTGCTGCGACCTGCACAGATAGTCATCTTGAAGTCGACCAAAGGTAGGTTTGCTCGGGCCAAACGTTAATGTACCCTATACCAATGTGTAGAGCATCAAGTTAACTTTCATTTCCCATGTGTTTCATTGAATTCTAATGAGTATATTTTGAGTTATAAGCATCTTCCCAAAGTCGCGCACTGTTAGGGCTTTTTCCGTTCTTCATATCATGCCCACGATTCAAGACTGAATTAGACTAAACTTCCTTCATGAAAATTCCTCTACTTGTAGACACGATCATCTTTCATGTTGGACGTTTTACTCAAAAGTTTTTTGTTAGAGAGTTATGAGTATGGTAAGAGAGTCACTACATGATACTGCGATTTCGGGCTGCACTTAGCTTTATGTTCTTCATATGTTTCTTGGGATTTGAGACCGAATTAGATCAAACCCCCAACATCAAAATTCCCCTAATAGTTGTCCTCGTCATATTTTGTGTTGAACATTTTATCTAAATGTCATTCGTTAGAGATTTATAAGCAGGGTAAGTAAATCCTGCATGAGATGTGTTTTCAGGTTGCACTTGACCTATGTGTGTTGTTCTGGGAGGGCCTCTAGTGTCGACACTACCTGAGCTAGTGTCGACACACTGTCCCAGAATAGCCCAGAAGGTGTTCTGGTAAGGTCTCTAGTGTCGACACTACCTGATCTAGTGTCGACACTACCTGACCAGTTTTGCTCAAAGGGTGTTCTGGAAGGCCTCTAGTGTCGACACTACTTGAACTAGTGTCGAAACACTGTCCCATATTGGCCAGAGGGTTTTCTGGAAGCTGTCTCTAGTGTCGACACTACCTGAACTAGTGTCGACACTACTTGACCAATTCTGCATTTTTTTTGCCTTGTGTTTGGAGCATAGTGTCGACATCAGTAAGAGGTGTGTCGACACTACCTTTGCAAAATATTGCCTGTCTTGGGTCTGAACATTGCATGATGTCTATTTAATGGCTTAAAAGTGTTTAACCCATTGAAAATCCTTAATTATATGAATATTATTCTAATTACTTTCTTAATGAAATAATCATACATGAAACTTGTGATTTACTCTTATTACCATTCTAGCTTGCTTTAAATGATGAATATTATCTTAAAATCTTGTAAACCCATATTTAGTTAAATGCATTGTTCATTGCATGCCATCATGTTAAGTGTTTTCCGAGAGTTTGAGACCGACGCTCCTTGGTTAAGAAGTCGGCATCCTTCCACAGCCATCAAGTAGTAAGTCAGATCCGGATTGTGAATTGACATGCGTACATCACTACACACTTATACCTCTATAGCGTGCACTTCTTTTCTCTTCTTGTTCTCATGAGCGTGATTACAATCTAGACTAAAACCATTAATGTAAAGATTGAACTAAATTATAAATCGTGTCGTTCTGCTGCTGAATTTATCTCTTGACCATTGTTATCAATTGAAAATCATGTTCAATTACTTATCACTAGTTCCCATCATCATCATGAACATGACATTACACATGCTTACTTATTGAAACTCTCATTGGCCATTATTTATGACTGTGGGTATCTACATTTAAAATTTTACATGAGATGGCTGACAGGGCACGGCGTGTGTCCAAGGGCTCCAGTCTAGCCCCAATGACGGCGAGTCATAAATATACTATTAACCATGGGGTATAATGATTACTGGCGTTGCATCTGCGCTGGGAGTACTTTCTTGCTTGTTGAATGTTAGATACATAACCACATACACGTGACCTGTGTGCATTTTTGGTGGATCTTTCCTTGGTGTACATTAGTGTCTACGTGCCTGATTAGTATTACTTGATCGTGCTTGTGCAATCTTGCTTGCTTGCTTGCGTGATATGGCCATCCTGCATTTATTGCAACTAGTGATATCTTGCGTTCTTGTAAACTATTGACATCAAGTGAAATCTTGCGTGCTTGTACAAAGTGATCTATTGCTGGTTCTCTCTGTTATATTATTCCAGATCTCATTCTATCATGATCACTCTATCTAGCTTGTTTCATGCATCATGTTTTAAAACTGTTTTATTCGTACATGCATATCATGACAATCATCGTGCTTACCTAGCTCTAAAATGTTAATCACTTATATCATTGCCCTCACATTGAGATTTAAATCCTACTGGGCTAGTTTGCTCATCCCCTACTTTTACCCAATCTAGGTGACTATGAAGTTCAAGAGGAAGAGCAAGTCGAGGATGGGAATGCGTCCGAGTGAAGAGCGTTCCAAACATGATTCTATCTATAGTTAGTTTATTTTGAGTGTTACAACAATGTAGTAGGAAGTGAGGTATTATATACTTTTGCTTTTATTGAGTCTTAGTCCTTTATTAGTATATCTGAGACAAATATGAGATTTGAATACAATTTATATTGAGTTCATCATATGGGCCCTATTATGATGTTTGTGTGGATACACATTTAGTGCGTGCTAGCTAGAGGCTTATTTGCCGACTGTCCACGTCTCGGGATATCGACTTTAATTAATCAATGATATCCGCTGCGAAATTCTCGGGACGTGACAAGTCTCATCTGTCCATGGATTCCCACATGGCCGACGAGCGGGTTGTACCCTCAATACCTATGATACCCTTAAGGGATCAGAAAGATCCAAACGGGTTTTAGAAGTTCTCTCTTATCTTGAATCACGTCGGACCTCTGGACCTGTGCATAACATGGATAGTGGAAGGTTAGTGAATTCCACCTGAGTGCCGACACCAATTGTGCGTGTTGTGCAACTGTTACTATCGCCCGTTTAATTGACGTTTATGTGCAATGACCTATAGTTCTCATCTTTACTCTACTTGCTCATCTATTCACACTCTCTCTACTATCTCGTCTATTCATCAAGTACTCTCTCTCTATTCTTGGTACTCTATATGGCCATTTGACTGATTGTCTAAAAGATAAGCAATATAACCAATGCCTGGCAATGTAAAGGGCCTGGTCTGGTCCTGGGAGGTGCGCCCAAAAGTGCTAGTGCCCGCAAGAGTTAATTGACCAGAGTGTTTGGCATTACACTCAAGTTTTATCTATCTCGACTATCTATATGACAATCAGAGTGCTATGCTATACTCGACTTGTTGTGCTATCATGAACTATATTGTGCTATTTGTGCTATGGTCATCCTACTCTTTGTGCTATACTTGACGCTTGTGCTATATGAATCATGCTATCGTGCTATCACTTGCTTGACAATACTTGACTCTCGCTCTCTATCATTAGTTACTCTGCTCTTTAATACATTAATCATTTACAGCATGCCTGATCATGAGATTTAAGTCCTACTGGGCATTATCACTCACCCTGCGTTATTGTTATGTGTTTTCAGGTGAGACTGAGGATGATACTTACACTCATGAGGGCAGGAATGACCAAGAGTGAAGTGAAGAGTATCATGGCGTCTTAGTGTTATGTTAGAGTTTTAGTTTAGTCTTTACTTTTATTCAATGTAATTGGGCCCTTTAAAATGGCTCTGATGTTAGTGATTGTAATAGACATTGAGGAGTTATTAATGAAATACATTTGCTTTAGTATTTATTCTTGGACCAATGGTTTGATGTCTATTTTACGCTCTGTACCCGTTTACTTGCAACTGCCTCACGTTCAGATATTCCGCGTCAGGGCATGACAGTTTTGTGGTATCAAAGTCTAGGTTGTTCTTAAGTATAGGATGATCTTGGTTGACCAGCCTCGACTAGAGTCAGTTACCTTACCTTCGTGAGCTGTGGTTAGAACCAATGGTAACTAGTTAAAATGTATCCACACACACACAAATTAATTCCACATCAATATCATAACAACAAGTTACTTTTGTAGGAACTTAAGCAACTAAGATGACTGCTGAACGTGCTCAGATGAGGGGCATGCAACAAACTATCCAAGAACTCACCCGTGCGCTTCTGCAAGCTGTCTCAGGTGGAGGGAACTGTGGCGGTGCAGGCGAACTGCATCGTAACTTCAGGAGCCTGAACCCGCTTAGGTTCAGTGGTTCCACGGATCCAAATGAAGCTGAGCACTGGCTTAAGGAGACAGAAAGAATTTTCTGCGTAATGCAATGTGCAGCTGGGGACAAGCTACTGCTATCTACTTTCTGTGGCCCTTTGGTACGGCAGCTGGCAAACCTAGAGGGGGTTGAATAGGTTTTTCTGAAATCTGAAATAGAATCTTAAATACATAAAATAACACTTGAAAGTTGGTTAGTTTAGTGTGAAAAGAGTGCAGTGCGGAAGCAAATAAACAATCACACAAGGAACACAGAGATTTATCCTGGTTCGGCCCTCCCACATGGAAAGTCCTACGTCCAGTCCCAAGCAAACTCTTGGGATTTCACCACTAACCAAGGGTACAGTCCCCCTTATGGACATTACAACACCCTGGATCCCCACCAGGTCTCTTCTCTTTCCCGGGCAAGAAGGCAGCCCACTTCTCTTATAGGTAAAGAAGCCAACCTCCTGGAACAACCCAGTGCGGTGCTGCTAGACACAAACCCCTAGCTGGGTTGACAACTGGAACAACCCCAGTTAGGTTCTGCTAGACACCAACCCTAGCTGGGTTAATAACTGTATACAGTCCTACAGCTGGACACAGATCTTTCTTAGAAAGATCAGACTGAGAGACCTTCAAGATGAACACTCATGTAAAGCTCACAGTCCCAAATCTCCCAGAATACAATGAGCTCGGAGAGAAAACAGAAGAGAGAAAAGAAGGCTCGAATGCTTGAAAGCTTGGAAGCTTGAGAGCTGAAATGCTTGAATGCTTCTTCTTGGCTCAGGCTCTTCTCTCTTTCCTTGAGTGTATGTGGCGTGAAGGTGCTTCTCACAGATGTACAACCTTCAAAGATATTCAGGAAAAGGCTCTTTCTCTATCTTCAGCAGTGCTCCTTCTTTTATATGAGCAGTCTTTGAACAGGTCCGTTGAAGATATAGCCGTTTGAGTTTTGGATCCGTTGAAGTTCTAGCCGTTGCTGATCTTCTCTTCATTTATCTTAATCAGACTTGATGGTCTTCGATGTCTGTGAGCATAGAAGAGAGTGTTAGCATAAAAGAGTGTTTATGATAAACGATGCATGGTACTGTTCTTCTGCTAACAATGAAAATAGTAGGTCATATCTTTTTGACAAGATTCTGAAATATGCATGCAGCTTTTTGTCAGAAGATATTTGACTTTTCATTTAAGCGCCAAGCATATTTGAAATATAAAAGCAATCTGTGTTTGATCAGAATTCATGAAGAAATCGTTATGAGCATGACTTATGAAGTCGTTATGAGAGCGATTTCTTAACAAATCGTTGTGAAGGCAAGTCGATGCCTTCTCTTAAGAAATCGTTACGGTCTAAAGAAATCGTATGTGAAGAGTCGTTGCTCATTTTAAAACAAATCGATGTGAACAAATCGTTGTGAGAGCAAGTCGTTGCACTCACTTATAGAATCGTTATGAGATCGATTTCTTACTAAATCAATGCGCTTAAAGAGGAAATCGTTGTGGCATCGACTTCTTAACAAATCGTTGCGGACACTTATGAAATCGTTATGGCATCGACTTCTTAGAAAATCATTTCGGTCACTTAAGGAGTCGTTATGGGAACGACTTCTTATCAAATCAATACGCTCAAAGAGAAAACGTTGTGGCACTTATCAAATCGTTATGGCATCGATTCTTAGCAAATCGTTGCGCTTACAGAAGAATAAATATTCATATGTTATCATCATAAGTTTTGTTATCACCAAAATACAAGAACAAATAGAGAGTGGTTCAACAATCTCCCCCTTTTTGGTGATGACAAAATTTATGTGAATTTTCTGACACAAATATATGAAGCATAAAAAAATGCAGAAAATTCATAGAACATACAAATCTCCCCCTTTTTGTCATTATCCAAAAAGGAAGGATCTTACCATGCATTCTCTCCCCTTTGAGAAAATTTCTTACCATTGAGGGGTCAACAATAATAGATATTCAATGAATAACTTCCCTTAGTGAAGGCTCCCCCTGAGTATGAGACTCCCCTTAGTCTGTGCTCCCCCTGAGCATGAGAGACTCCACCTGAATGAAACTTGAAAATAATTATTAGTATATTTAAAATTTTACGAATAAATTAATGACTACTCCCTCTTCAGATATGAGATGGATGAAGAGTTGGCAGTCTTCAGTGCCTTGAGCATCCTTTGTTCCTGATGCTCCAAGGCTATCCTGCAAATGAGCTACTCAGAAGTAGGTACCCAAATAATTTTGGGTCCTTGATCGTTAGATGCATAAAAATAGCCTTAGGTATCCAAACTAGGTGCTTAGTGTGCAGGTGTTCACAGTGTGTCCTAGTTTATTGCAATGAGAGCAGCAATGAATATAATTTGTTTTGCAGTTCTTATTGCCTTATGATGCATGATTGAACATAATTTTTAGAAACCTTTTTCTTTGATAAAGCTTGGTTGTTTCAGGTTCCCTTTTCTGAGGCATTTTGGTTTCTTTTACAAATTTTGGTAACGGATATTTTCCTGGTTTATTACTTGTTTTCCTTTTTCTGGAGGCGTATAACCAAGCCCTTGTTTGTCATTCCAGATTTTGATCTTTTAAGCATAGGGCTAGATGTTTTTCCTTTAGTTAATTTACTAACTGATTCTTTTAAATAGAGATTTTCTTCAGTTAGAGTTTTTAATTTTTCTTCTAACTCTAGCTTCTCTTGTTCTTGCTTTTCAAATCTTCATTTAAAATATAATTTTTATCTTATATTCTTTTAATTGTTCTTCTAGTTGTTCCATTTCTGATTAAGATCAGAATTAGTGTTTTCTAAACAGGTAAGGTTGCTCTTGATATTTTTCAATTCTTTTACAACAACCTTGTGTTTATCATAAAGTTCATTAAAAACATGATCTAAATCTTCAGATTTGATCCTGAATCTGTGCAAGAATCAAAAGATGAGTTAAGATGTACCTCATCTAGTCCTACCATGAGGGCTAGATTACCTGCTCTTTTTCCGACGAATGAGCTTGATGATTCTGAGATTGTGACTCATCATTTTCCAAGCAGCTGCCATTGCTTTTCTTTTGAATTTCTTGTGCTGCTCTTGGGTTTCTCAATTTGACCAGTCTTCTTGAGTCTTGGACAATCCGGTCTTAGATGTCCAGGTTTTCTGCATTCATAGCAGACTGGTTCTTTTTTTTTCTCTTTTCTTTGGATCCTTCTGATCCGTTTTCTCTTCTTCAAAATTTTCTGAAGCTTGGACAGAACTTCATCTACGTCACTGTCTTCAGAATCTGCATTTTTGGAGCTAGAAGAAGAAGTGGACGGAGCGGCTACAACTTTAAGAGCGTTAGTGCATTTCATTTTAGATGAACTTTCAGATAATCGCTCCATATTTATTTCATGTGCCATGAGAGAACCTCAGATTATCGATCGATAATTTGGTCAAGTCATGGGCTTCTTCTATGGCCGTTACCTTAGGTGTCCATGAAATAGTTAAGGACCTAAGTATTTTTCTAACGGTTTCTTCATTGGAAAGAGTTTACCAAGAGAATTTAAGCCTACCACTATGCTTGAAAATCTATTATACATAGTAGTAATGTTTTTGCTTGGAAGCATTTTAAATTGTTCATATTGTGAAACAAGAATATCTATTCTAGTTTGTTTCACTTTATCCGTTCCTTCATAAGTTATCTGCTCTTAGTGGGAGTTAGTGGAAGCGACCAGAGCTAATGATCAATTTAGTAGGGCTGAATTCAAAGAGGCATTCAACTCCAAATACTTCTTAGAACGTGTACAAGAGAAGAAGGCTGCGGAGTTCGCTGCTCTCAAACAGAGGAGTCTCTCTGTAGCTGACTATGAAGCCCAATTCTCCAGACTGGCCCACTATGCCGAACACCTGGTGAACACTGAAAGGATGAAGGCTAAGCGCTTCCTCAACAGCCTTAAGCCGTAGTATATCACTCAACTAGCCCCTCTCAACATCGAAACATATGCCGAGATGGTGAAGAAAGCTCAACTGCTAGAGGATGCTACGGACTTCACCGATCGTATCAAGGGGAAGTTTGTGAAGAAAGAATTGACACCTGGTCTGTCATCTGGAAAACCAACTATTGGCAAAAAACATCCTTTCAGCATCACAGAAGGACCCAGTCAAGAAATGTAATGTAGCGCATTTTTTCGGATCTTCGCGGATCATTATTTAGTGGTAGTTCAGATTTGTGTTTACTAGTTTTGGTGTGGTGCTCATGACCAATGTGGGGTCATTGGGCTTTGGTGGTGGTTTCCGCGCATGGTGTGGGGCTTAGTGGGCCGGCAGGTTAGGCCCGTGGTGCCCATTGGTTCACTGGATGTGAACGCGACGGGGGTGTAGGTCGCATTCTAAACGCGACGGCATTGGTGGTCACATTTTGGTTACCGCTGCTGGGGTCGACGTCTGCATGCGTGCCATGTGTCACGCACGGGGTAGGGTTTGCTGACGTTAGGAATGGGAAGACGACGCCCTAGTCCATCGCGACCTTGTCGCGACAGGGAGGTACGTCGCGATCCCAACCGTTGTGCAGTTGTAGCAACCTGAATTTTTGCGAAAAAATAAAAATTTAAATAAAGAATTAAAACCTAGCTAAATGGATATTTAAATGAAAAGAGTATTAAATAAAACTCATTAAATGGAAAAGAGTAATGGGCTTTGCTTAATGGATCCTCTAGAATTTATTGGGTCAAAAATATGAATTTGCAAGGGGAGAATAATAAGAAAATACCCTAAATTCGGAGTTTAATTATATCATAATTGGAAAGGGGTTATTAAAGCAATAAAATTGGCAATTAGAGTTGGAATTGTATCCTAAACCTACCCCATATAGTCTAGCACGAATTTAGATACTATCCTAACCCAATTAGAGATTGGAAAGCAAGAGATGAAAGGTGGAGTTAGGAAAACTCGGAATTAAGAGGAATTTGAGTAGTAGTAGGAATATGAACTTGGGTTTATATAAATACACCTCTTAAATCCTCATGGCCGACCCTAGCTCGTGTAAAGGGGTTCTTGGACGTGGAGAAGAGGCCAAGGAGGAGGAGAAATCGAGGAGAGGAAGATCCATCAAGCTTCTTCCTTCGTTCTTGGAGTTCTAAGCCCTAGAAGATAAATCGAGTCAAAGGTAGGCATTCTCACGAGCAAAATTAAATTAAACTTGTCTGTAGTTAGTTCCAATCACCAGGAGCAAAAGCCTCTTGAATCCCCTTTTTCATCGAGCCAAACTTTTGTTCTTGATTTTAGAAGATCTGCAAACCTGATAACTCCGAGATGTCATGTTTAATTCAAATCTCTATGTATACTTGATCCCATGCTACGAAATTTTTATTGTAGATACTTCATGTTGTTAGGGATCATTTGCCCCTAAAATCCCTAAATTTCATTGAGCATGTTGCTCGAATTAAATCAGTCTTGCTCTCTGTGTCATGTTCTATGTTACTCGTTATTGTTCATGCTCAAACCATGTTCAAACCATGCTCTCTCTCTAATTCTTATTTACTGGAAGTACTCTCGTATGTCTAGTTTCATTTGCCACTGGTTTCATGATTTTTCATCGTGTATACATTTAGTTATGATTTTCTGAACTACCCTATGTCAAAAAGACAAGTTTCTGGATCGCAATCCAAGACAGATCAGAACCCTGTCAGGCTCAGGCGCAGACCCTGTGAATGCGACGGCCCGATAGGCCGCGTTCACAAGGTCTGTAGCGACAAAGCGTCTGTCGCGATCTGATCGCGACAGTCATAAGTGTCGCTATCTGCTGACCAGGCAGTCGTGACCCTCATGCAAGCCTGTCGCGATCTGCCCTTCTGTCCTGGCAGCCCTGTTGCCACCCTTTTCATGCCCTGTCGCGATCTGCCTGTCCCTGTCGCTACCCTTACAGGCCTATGTCGCATTCACAGGATTTTGCATAAAAACCCATAAGATTTATTGCTCTCACTTTCTACAATATTCTTACGCCTTTTTAACAGTCATACACGCAGTAAAAACACATGTTTTAAATTGGAGCCATATTGAATGCTTTAAATCACATATTCATGACTTCTTTTCTATCTATGATTTCTCTTACACATGCACACACATGAACCATCCATATATGGCTGAAATCTGGCATAAATTATCTCATAATGTATCTGGTAAATTATTGCAATCACGTATATTAATTGCCCTATTTTAAAGGACTTGTATTCGTTTCTTGCGTTGTTTATATACCGATATCGACGCTCCACTGTTCTAGAATTCCTCTAGAACGTCGAGTACCTGTTTTTATATACACACTTTACTTGGCTTGTGGTGAACTCTCCGTCGGATATTCCTTTCACCAGACTAGTAAACCCTTGCACAAGGCCTCCGTAAGTCTCCTCTGATCATGGATTCCCACATGGTCGACGAGCCGGTTGTACCCTAACATCCATTACACCTTAGGGATCGATATGATCCAAACGGCTATTAGAAGTTCGCTCTTACCTTGAATCACGTCGGACCTCTGGACTTGTGCTTAACATGGCCAGTGGTTGGGTCGTGAGTTCCACCTGACTGCCAATACCAAGTGTGCATGTTGTGCAACTGTTACTATCGCCTATTTACTCGTCGCTTTACGTGCAATGTCCACTAGCTCTCATATGTACTCTACTCTCTCGTCTATTCACATTCTCTCTACTATCTCGTCTATTCATCTAGTGCTCTTAACTATTCTTGATACTCTATATTGGCCATTGACTGATTGTCTAAAGATAAACAATATAACCAATGCCTGGCAATATATAAAGGGCCCGATCTGGTCCTGGGATGTGCACCCGAAAGTGCTAGTGCCCATGGGAGTTAAATGATCAGAGTGTTTGGCATTACACTCAAGTGCTATCTATCTCGACTATCTATATGACAATCAAAACACAAAACGTGCTATACTCTCTCGATGTCTAGAATGACAAACAAGTGCTATACTCGTCGTGCTATTATTATACTTGTGCTAGTTGTGCTATGGCCATCCTGCTATTCGTGCTATACTCGATACTTGTGCTATTTTTGGAAACTATACTCGATCTCGTGCTATTGTGCTATTCTATTACTTGTTGTGCTATCTCTTGCTATATTTTGACTCTCTTGTACCTGCTATCTTTAGATACTCTGCCATTAAATGCATTAATTATTTAAAGCCTGCTTGAGCCTGAGATTTAAGTCCTACTGGGTGTTATCGCTCACCCTACGTTATTTGATGTTGTGTTCTCAGGTGAGACCGAGGATGACACATACACTCACGAGGAAGGGAATGACCAAGAGTGAAGCCAGGAGTACCCTCGAGTCATTATGATATCTTAGAGTTGTAGTTAGTTATTTCCTTTTATTGCAATGTAATTGGGCCCTATAGAATGGCTCTGATATTAGAGGTTGTAACTAGACATTGAAAAGTATTAATGAGAAATATTCGCTTTAGTATTATTTACTGTGCAATGGTTTGATGTCTAGTACTCGCTCTATACCCTTTTCTTGCAACTGCCTTCGCGCTCCGATATTCCGCGTCGGGGCGTGACATCAATTTTTAAGAAGGTTGGCCGAACAGAGCTTTCACAAGCTCTGCTCGACCGGGAGAGGACCTTCCGCAGGTTCTCAAGGCGATTCGGCGCTCCGGCGTGGTGTTCGACGTGCTCTCGACGTGAGGACGTTGCATGGAGTGGGGGAGACGTCGTGCCGTAGCTGGTTTGCGCGTTCTTCGTGGAGGTAGGGAGTTCTACCTTGATTTGTTATGTGGATTGCATGTTGGTTTGTTTATCACTTTAAAAACAGTAGATACCATGTCTAGGAGGTGAAATGAGCATGAAAACCGGGTTGAAACGGTGTTTAGGGTGGTTTGTATGGAAAGTCCGGAGATGGTTCCCGGATTAGGGTTTTTGCCTGAGAAGGCGACGGACCCTGCTGTCGCAACCTGGTCGCGACAGGCCGACCCGTCGTGACAGGATTTCCTATCGCGACAAGTCATGGCGTCGCGATCAGAA
Source organism: Colocasia esculenta (assembly GCA_014218235.1). NCBI lineage: Eukaryota > Viridiplantae > Streptophyta > Magnoliopsida > Alismatales > Araceae > Colocasia > Colocasia esculenta. The sequence goes on from CM024766.1 coordinate 48,034,628, forward strand.
GGCGACCTTGACCTCTGTCGCGATCATAGCCGAGGGTTCTGCTTTGCATGCTTTTGGTGATTTGGTTATCCGGATATCAGTGTTTGACGTGTATGGATTTGGTAAGTGGTGCATTGGCACCCATAGCGTTCCGTGAGTGTGTTGCCCACACGGTTAGTGGGTGGTTTATGTAATTGGTGTGGTGTTATCGTATTGTGAGTATGTGTATGGCACATATTATTTTGTTGGCTGGGCAATGATGGTTCCAGTGTGAACCTAGCCTCAGTCTTGTGACGTCTTTTATGGATTAATAGAGATGGTTTAATTAGTGTAACGTAAGTAAGGTTAAGAGTTAGTGTATAAATAGTGTACATTGTATGTATGTGGCAAGGAGGTCACGTGATGACCAATGACAGGCCAGTGTATGATTGGTTATCATGGTTTACATGTGTGTTGGTGTGGGATAGCTTGTAGGTCACAGGGTGACCGGGGTCAATCTATTCTCGACACCTGTACCATGGTTTGTAATAAATAATATATATATATATATGTCATGGTTTGTGCATTGCCGAGTGTGGTGGTCCGGCGCCTATTCTGGAATACCTCTTCAGTTAGGTGCACCAAGTTTTGTGTGAGCCAGGCACGTGTGTGTGCTCGGGGCTTGTTCCGGTACAGTGGTACCGTCAAGGTCTTGTCGTCTTCCTCGACACCCTCACTCTTGTGTTTGAGTAGTATGTCTTGCTGAGGGAAAGACGACAGGGGACAACGACTTGTAAGAGTTTGTTGTTTGGTCACTTTTAGCACGCTCGTAGCTGGGGGGTTACAGACACCAGTAGAAGTACTGGGCCCTGGCTAGTCCTGTTACCAGTGCCTCACTTTAGAGAGCTCAGGCCAGAGTCTCTAAAGGTGCCAGGCATGGGCCTGCAGGGTGTGTGACCTGTAGGTTGTGGTGGTTTGGTTGGTCTCCACAGTTCTTTGGCTTTACTTGTGGTTGTGGAGCGGCAGTTGGACCTTACGTCCGTGACTGCGAGACTGAGAGGTAGTTCTTGTGTTGTGTTGTCTGGGTTGGATACTGGCGTCATGAACCAGTAGTTTGTCCCTTGTGGTGGCGTTGTGCTTTCCGGCTCGTGCTTTGCTACTGGTTGTAGCGTGCGTTGGTTGTGGTTTTACCCGTCGAGGTGTGCCATGGTGTTAGCATGGTTGTCGTGGTGGTTAGTGAGCGGAGACTCACTAGTTATGGTTTGACTGGTTGTGGTGTGCCCTAGTGGTGGCACAGTTGTGTTTGTGTTTCAGTGGTGGCACCTCGTAGTGGTAGGTACCTATACCCTTTGTGGGTACTGGTTTCTCGTGATACGCTGAATACTAGCATTTTCAGGTGGTGAAGTGGAGGTCTTGCGATGAGACCTTCCGCTTGTTGTGTTTTACCCTTCCTTGGGTAAGTTTCCGAATATGGTTTAGTGAGCAATGGATTGACATCGTGGTAGCCAGTCCTGTTACTTAAGTGTGACATTCGATACACCGTGGTTTAATAGTATAAAGGATTAGCTCTTGCTTAGTAGTTATGTTACCCATGTGTTGGAGGCTTACCAGTGAAGCTAGTAGCTTAGGCAATGGTTTGCCTGTGTGGCTTACAGCTTAGGCGACCAGGTGTTGAGTGTTGTGTGTGTGAAGGATTATCTAGAGGGGGGGGGGGTGAATAGAGAATCCTCAGAAATTTAAGCTCAATTTTAAATTTAGAAGACTGATTTAAGATTTCTATAAAATAGATGCACCGCCGCACAAATCAATGACACAAACCACAGGTGAGAAAGAGATTTTTAAGGTGGTTCGGCTCCAATGAGGAGACCTACATCCACCCCTCACCAAAACAGTGAGGTACCACTATCAGAACCCCTGACAGTATATGACAAACAAATGCTGATTCACAGCTTCTTCACAACTGCTGCCTCACAGCTTGAAAACCCTACTGAAACACAGCTTCACTAGCCCACTGATTCACAGCTTCTCCTGAATTGATCCAATCACACTTCGTGAAAGATCAATTCAATCTACTTCACAAAGAAGCAGAAATCAGACAATTCAAAAACTCAGAGGAAATTTCAAAATAAAGAAGATGAAAGTTGCTGAAGTGTGTGGCAATTTCATCAAACTTCCTGATCTGGATCTGAATTCGGATGGATTCCTCTCAGATTATAGGATCAACTTCCTATTCGATGAAGTCCTCCGGAATTTTACTGCAATTTGATCTCAGAAATCATGATGGAAGTAGATTTTTAATCCTCTGTTCTTGAAAGCTCATACTCCGCTCCTAGAAGATTCAGATCTTGCTTGTATCGACATTGATTTCATCAGATCACTGCACCAATTGAGAAATTGCAGCGAATTGCAGCTTCAGAACATTTGAAAATCCTCACTCCTGCTCTGCTAAGCCTCTCCTCCTTCACCGTATTGCTCAACTCCTCTCCTCTGTGAACTGGAGCCCTTTTTTGTGCATTTTCCTTGATTGCTCAAGATTCTCTGAAGTGGGCCCCTCAATTTTATCCGCCCAAAAAGGTGGAAGAATCTTTTTGCTGCCAAGAATCAGAGCCTTCTAGAGCTACTGACGTGTAAAGAGAATATCCCAATTAGTTGTCTTTGGATCACGTGCCTGCTTGGTGACTTGATCATTCTGAGAAAGATTCTAAGTGTTCAAGTGTCGGCACTTCCAGATTCTAGTGTCGACACACTTTCACTACTGACTTGATCTTAGCCTTTCATGCCACCATCCATAGACCTCTAGTGTCGACCTAGGTCCAAGGTAGTGTCGACACTATCTGACAATTTCTCATAGTTCTTTGATCCAGCTTAGTTGTACCTACAAAACAATTGATATATGTCAACTGTCTTCTAGATTTATGTAGAATCTGACATCATCAAAACTAGGGACACAACAAACTCCCCCTTTTGATGATGGCAACCATTAAAGAGTTGATCTTGAAAAATAAGCAACATTTAACCATCCATTGATTACAACTCAACTACAGATCCAGTCACATTACACATGGCAACAACCCATTGAAACAATTTGAACATCAGTCACATAAATTTCATTCAAAGGAAACACTGATGTTTTTCCATTCAAAAGACTTTACAAATAAGATCATGTTGTTCATTCAAAAGCAAGGAAAGATCAGCCAAAAAGATATCACAATAGAACAACAGATCAACCATCTCTCCCCCTTTGACATAATCAAAAGAAGGAACATTAGGGAGGTGGTGGAGGAGGTGAGTTGGGAAAGAGCCACCGTTCATTCCTAGTCAACCTAAAATACAGATCATCATAGTTATCTATAAGATAAATCTGAATGGCAGCAAATTTGTGATGCAGAAACTCTTTCAATTTGTCCAATTGTTGCTCAACAACCACTGGAATATGATCAACACCATGAGGCATGGTAGGGGCAACTGCAGAAGTGGTGGCCTGGTTACTGTTATCATATTCATTGAAGTCATGCATTTTTCATACTCTGTTGAACTCATCTCTCATATACTGAATCTCCTTGGAGATTTCGTCATTGTGACTCCTCAAAATACCCATTCTATGAAGAATCAGTCTAACAGATTGAGCCACCCTAGGAAATTCAGTAAAATTCTCTGCACTCTGTTGAAGTTCTTGAGCAATGGATTCAAGTTTATCAATATTTTAGCTTGAGTGAAGGCAGCTTTATCAAACACATATCCAATTGTCTGAACCAACTGATCAGACCTGACTTTGGTGAACCTTTGAATCTGTTCTCGTCTGTCAACATTATCTTGCAAAGACTTCTCAATGATTTCCAACCGATGATCAAAATGTTGAGCTTGCTCTTCGAGCTTGGTACTCATAAGGTCAAGAGAGCTGTGTACTGAAGCAAACTGCTGTTCAAGAAAAGAAAGAAGAACATGTGGAATTTGAGCTGATGTCGTGGATGATGATGGAATAGTATGTTCAGAAGGAGCTGAATGAGACTGAGAAAAATGAGGAGTAAAGTGATGAGGTGGATCAAGCTCAAGATTATCAAAAACAGGAAAATATGGAGGAGAAGGAATAGGAAGAAATTGTTCTGGTAAAACCTCCTCTGGAGCAGTATATCCCTGATCTTGGTGAGCCTCTTCAGCAACATGTGCATGATTTTGCTCTTCCCCAGCATTGTCATCCTCTCGTTGACTCCAGTCAAGTTTCATGAATTCCACAATATGATCCAGATCATAGATGTGAAATATGGTAATTTTCTGAACTTTTGATCCAGCAGCAGAAACTCCTAGCAACTGAAGTATGGAAGACAGATGTGCTGCATATGGCAAACTTCTCCTTAATTTTGGTATTGTTGCTTCATGAACCAATTGATAGAAAATAGCTGCCAAGTTGATCTTCACCTTCTTGATCAAACAAAACATGATACATCTCTGCAAACTTGTAACCCTCTGACGCCCTCCTCCTTGAGGAGTTAAGATTGTTGTGCACCAATGGTGCAGAAGTCTGTGAGCAGGTGGAAATCTGTTGGCATTAAGATTTGATACCCTTGCCTGATTCACATTAAGTACATCATGGGGTAAACCAGTCAGGACTGAGAAAGCTTCATGAGCATTAACATCGAAGCTTTGAGGAATGACACCCTCATTTGGTATTCTCAACAATTGACTCACATTGGCAGGTGTAAGTTCAATGTGGACCCCTCGTACATTGGACAAGAGACATTGCTTCTTACTTACCATATTTCTGAAAAGCTCTTTTACTAAAAGAGGGTAGTATGACCTATGCATACTCACAAACTCAGACCAACCCTGAAATTCCAACATTTCCAGAAGTTCTGGCACCAATGCTGCCATACCTTCATCATTGATGTTGATAATCCTTGGATGTAAAATTGGTTTGTTGCCAATAACCATTCTTTTTGCCTTTGAGGGTGTATGGATAGCTTCATCACCATCAGAATCAATATCTTATTCGTCTGATTTTTCTTCCTTTTCTGGAAACTGTTCTTCAGAAACTCTGACATCATCGTCTTCTGCATACTCTCTTTCTTCAACATGTTCTGTGCGTGCTTCTTCTTCATTTTCCTCAACTAGCAGATGGTCATCATTGTCATCGTCTGTTTCTTTTGAAGATTCTGAAGATTTTTGTAATGGAGATGACATCACTTCCCGCTCAAGACCATGATCAGAGCCATTACCCGTTTCCTGGGATTTAGGGCTTTCTTCACGAAGAGCCTGAGACTCTTGTTGGCTGGAAGAATCCTCCTCCGAACTACCCAAATCGACAAATTCTAACTTCTTCTTACCTTTGGAAAAGTTCTTTTCTTTAGTTGTGCGCGGATGAGAGAACCTTTGATTTGAGAAGGTAGGAGCAGTAGGATTTTCTTGAAACACAATCCCTTTTGATGCCTTGAAACGCCTCTCAGAGTTTGAACCTTCAGTAAGCTTCCTCTTTGCACCACGACTAGGTTGAAGCTTTGGAGCCATGATCGATGGAGCAGAGTGTCGGGTTGGAGAGATCACTAGGGCACAGTTTTGGGAGAAAAAGGGTTTTTCTGGGGAACTAGTAGGGAAGAAAGATGGCTTTTCGAAAAACAATTGTTTGGAGTTTTAGCATTCGAAGAGACGTGAGAGAGAGCATCGACTCCTTTTTGATGAGAACAGTGTTCGCGCGGAACAGTGAAAGTTATCATGTTCCAAGACAAACAAAAATGTTATAGTGTTGACTCTATGATGAATAGTGTCAACACTACGAATGACTATGATGGTTCAGATGTCAAGGAAATTGGAAGGTTGTCATTTCACAATGAATTACTAAATTTTTGAAGATCCTGGAGAAGTTAATTACAATTACTCATTTATCTTACCCTTTCTCACTTTGTCCAGTTTAATGGTTTAAAAATTAAAATTTTGAATTAACCATTAATAAAACAACTAAAAAACTCATGATTGAGAGTAATAGATAGGAGAAAAACGTTTTAGATGACAAAGTCACAACAAAGTTAAACCAATTACTCATGACATGAATCAAGATAACACTGGAAGATTTTTCAAGTATACCAAAATATGTTGACTAGATTAAACCCCCCTTTTCCTTTTTTTTAATCATTCTATTCATTTTTTAAATGACAGTACAAATGAACAATCTGATTTTCGTTTGTTTTCATGCAAGAACTCATGTTTTGTACACACCATAGTCCCTGATTACTTATTTAGGAAATCATTTTGCTTCAGGAAATGAACTAAATTCATCTTTTCATGTGAGGATACATGTCTATCAAACACCAAAATCTCCAATTACTCAGACTTCATCATGATCATCTTAGATTTCTGAACAGAAATATCTAGCTCATCATGACATACAATGATATTCTGATTTTATCAAACATTTGTTGTTTCTCAGAGCATAGAAATTGTTCTGCCATTTGTAAGTCGATACACTGACACTCAACCTTTTGTGGATCAGGATAATTTATCAGATCAAAATATTTCAGGAGCTTTGAAAAATCTAACCAAGAGATCAAGTTACATAGATTTTCAAGGTTTATCATTATTAATGACTTCTCATTAAGGAAATTTTTCTCTTCACTGTTAGATAAACAAGATGATTTTTTAAGAATTTTAAATAGTTAATCAGAAATTTAGAACTCTTAAACCATAATCTTTGAAATTTGAGATAATGGAGTTTTGATGAATGAGTAACAGAAATTATCTCCCCCTGAAAACATGCCCAGAAATTTAGTATTTCAGAATGAAATTTTCTCCTTTCCAAAAACATCTTGAATCAAGGATGGTGGATAACTGAAATTGAGCCCCCCCTCAGTGAATGCACATAAGTCTTTGGTACTTGGCGGAGAAACATACTCACGCATAGTGAAGGAATCCAGACAGGCTTAACATGTCCTTCCTCAATTCACCATTTTATATACCAATAGACCAATGTGAAGACTGAGGACAAGGATTTTATTTGATGGATGAACCATTGAAGTTATCAAAGGAATTAAGGATGTATGAATTTTTAGGAATGACAAGAGGTCTATTGAAGGAGGGATCATGTCGACACTGTTATCGAGAGTGTCGACCTTAGGCAGTCAAGATAACACATAATCACAATGAAAATTTCGCTACACCAACTGAACATTACTTTATTGCTTTTCAACCATTGTTACTTATAATTTGATCCATCACCCAAGGACTTTCAATCAAATCTCATCTTTCTTTCAAGAGATATTTCACAAAGCAGATTTCAGCACAGACATTTACTCACAACATCACAGTGAATTCAACAAATTCATTCAAGAATTAAACAAGCACAACCCAAGTTCTCTTCTTAGACAAGAAAATCTTTCATTGCATAAGGGTTTTGTAAAAATATCAGCAATTTGTTTTGAGGTTTCCACAAAATGCAACTCAAATGAGTTTCTACTCACTTCATCCCTTAGGAAATGATGCCTGATTTCTATATGCTTAGTTCTAGAATGCTGAATTGGGTTCTTTGCTAGACAAATGGCACTTGTGTTATCACACAATATTGGGACACATTCAAGATCAACTTGGTAGTCTTGGAGTTGATGTTTAATCCACAACACTTGAGTGCCACAACTCCCTGCAGAAACATACTCTGCTTCTGCAGTAGAGAGAGCAACCGAGTGTTGTTTCTTGGAAGCCCAAGAAACTAAACATCCTCCAAGAATTGGCAATAGCCACTAGTGCTCTTTCTATCTAGTTTACAACCAGCAAAGTCTGGATCTGAATAAGAAACCAAGCTAAACTCATTGAATGCAGGATACCACAGTCCTAATTCTTGAGTTCCAGCAAGATATCTGAAAATTCTTTTTGCTGCACTTAAATGAGATTCTTTAGGACAAGCTTGAAATCTAGCACACATGCACACAGAGAATTGAATATCAGGTCTGGATGCAGTCAGGTAGAGTAAGGAACCAATCATACCTCTATATACTTTTGAATCAACATGTTTACCTTTCAGATCTGCATCAAGACTCACACTGGTACTCATAGGAGTTGCCATAGATTTTGTCTTTTCCATGTTGTACTTTTTCAGCAATTCTTGAATGTATTTGGATTGATTTATGAAAATTCCCTCTCTTGATTGATCAACCTGCAATCGAAGAAATTTTTTTAGCTCTCCCATTAAACTCATTTCAAATTTATTTGTCATTAATTCTGAAAATTCTTTGCATAAGAATGGCTTTGTTGATCCAAAGATAATGTCGTCGACATAAATTTGGACTAACAAGATATCCTTATCTTGAATCTTTGTAAAAAGTGTTTGATCAACCTTACCTCTTGAGTACCATTTACTTGTAAGAAAAGAACTCAACCGGTCATACTAGGCTTGGGGAGCTTGCTTCAGTCCATATAAAGCTTTGTCAAGTTTATACACATGGTCAGGAAAGTTAGTGCATTCAAAACCAGGAGGTTGTTCAACAAAAACTTCTTCCTTAATTAAACCATTCAAAAATACACTTTTAACATCCATTTACTGTAATTCAATTCCATGAGCACATGCAAATGCAAGCAAAATTCGGATGGCTTCAATCCTGGCTACAAGAGCAAAAGACTCTTCAAAATCTATGCCAAACTCCTGATTGTAACCTTTTGCTACAAGCCTAGCTTTATTTCTTATTATTTCCCCATCTTCACTGATTTTATTTCTAAAGACTCATTTAGTTCCAATGACACTCTGTGATGAAGGCCTTGGAACTAAATGCCATACTTTATTTCTCTCAAATTGATTTAACTCATCATGCATTGCATTAATCCAACAGGTATCTTTCAGAGCATCATCTACATTCTTAGGTTCAATTTGAGACACCAAGGCAAGTTGATCAAGTTCAGAAATTGTTTTAAAGTGAGACCTTGTCCTAGGAGGGTCGAGCAGATTACCAATTATGCTTTCCTGTGGATGGTCCCTGAGCATTCTTACATTCATTTCATATTTTCCTTTATGCTCACTTTCTGGTTCATGTGAAACATCGTGATCTGAGTTCCTTTTGGTTGCTTTTTCTTCCTCCTTTCCTTTAGAGCCTTCTCCTTCCAGAAATTCTACATCTTGTTTTTACCTGCAAGAATCAACATTAGATTCATCAAATGTGATATGAGGTGATTCTTCAACAATTTGATCTTTTACATTGAATATTCTATAGGTTCTCGAATGATCAGAATAACCCAAAAATATTCCTAAATCACTTTTTGCTTCAAATTTATCCAAGTCATGTTTGTTGTTTATTAGAATGAAACATTTTGTTCCAAAAACTCTGAAATGTGAAATTGATGGTTTCTTATCTTTCAGAATTTCATAAGGAGTTTTTTTGCAAGAAGGTCTTACCATTGCACGGTTTATTATGTAACAGGATGTATTTATAGCTTCAACCCAAAACTTCCTTGGCAGCCCACTCTCAATTAGCATGGTTCTTGCCATCTCTACAAGAGTTCTGTTTCTTCTCTCCACAACTCCATTTTGTTCAGGAGTTCTTGGTGACGAAAACTTGTGGAAGACTCCTTCTTCCCTACAAAATTCTGCGAAGTTAGCATTCTCAAACTCACCACCATGATCTGACATGATTGAATTGATTTTGAACTTCCCTTCTTGTGAAATCTTCTTATAAAACTCATGAAATTCAATAAAAACATCATTTTTGTGAGCAAGAAAGTAAACCCAAGTGAATCTCGAAAAATCATCAACCAAAACATATCCAAACCTTTTTCCATTCAGACTGTTTGTTCTTGTGGGACCAAACAAGTCCATATGAATAAGCTCGAATGGTTTGGTAGATTGACTTTCCAATCTACTTTTGAAGGTTTATCTGGTTTGCTTATCTTGAGAACATGCTTCACACAAACTCAAATTTTGTTTAAAAGATATATCAGGCAAACCTTTAACCATGTTAAATTTTGCAAGTTTATGAAGCACATGGTAGCTAGAATGACCTAGTCTACGATGCCATAAGCATGCCAAGTTATCTTTATTTGCAGTTAAACACAAATTTGTGTTCTCAGAATCATCAAGATCTACCAAGTAGACATTATTTGATCTTTTTCCAGAAAATTTAACAACATCGGAGTCAGGTTAAAAAATAGTACAGCTCAGAGAATCGAACATTACCTTGTGACCTTTGTCACACAATTGACTTATGCTCAGGAGATTATACTCCAACCCTTCCACTAGAAGAACTCCATCAATTGAATTTGTGAGATTCCTACCAACTTACCTGAGCCAATGATTTTACCTTTGTTGTTGCCTCCGAAAGTGACATGACCAGCCTTCTTTTCAGATAATTGACAGAATTTGTCTTTATCCCCTGTCATGTGTCTTGAACAGCCACTATCTAAGTACCATAAGTTCTTCTTGACTGCAAGACATACCTGCAAACACACCATCAAAGAAGATTCTTTGGAACCCAAGTACATTTGAGTCCCACAATCCCTTCAAAATTAAGAATATGATAGAGCAGGTCTTTCGAAATCCAGAGTTGTTTGTTCACTTTCATGTTTTCTTCACTTCTGATGTTCTGCTGTTTTCCATGATGTTTTGAGCCATTTCTTCTTTCAAAATTTTCATTGAACCTTTTCTTTATTTGTCCAGAGTAAGGTCTGAACTTAGTTTGATTCCACAGCTTACCAAGATACTGTGTTTTATTACTTATGTCAGAATCATAGACATGTGTCGACACTCTGAAGGGATAGTGTCGACCTGAGAAATTCCTTTTTGACCATTTTTGAATATTGGCATAAGTGGATCTTGATGGCTGGTGAGTCCATTTGGTGGGAGACCAATTTTGACATGCTGTTGATTTGTTGTTAGTCCAGTTTGACAAATTTTGTGATTTTTTGTATGATAGTGTCGACCTGTCAGTGCTGTAGTGTCGACCTTGCCAACCAGGTGATTCCAGATTTTTGTTCCTTTGAAAAACTTGTTCATTTCTAGATTTTGTTGGCTTTCTACAGTTGTTCTTTGATCATTAACTAGCTTGGCTTCTCCATCCTGTTTGGTATCCTTAGCAATTTTTACAATTTTCTGTTCTGTAGAAGTAGAAGCTTCAGATGTTTTTGAGGAAAGGAATGTTATTGTTTTCAGCTCTACTTCCTTCTTCTTTGTGGGATTAAAACCTAATCCCTCCTTTTTACGATTTTCCCTTGTTCCTAGAAGAATTTCAAGGTTGTTCCTGTCATTTACAAATGTTTCAAGAGCCTCTTGTTTGTTGTTTACTGTGTCTTGCAGACTTTCAATTTCCTTTTGTAGCTCTGTGTTAACACTTTGTAAGGCTACATTCTTTTCTGATACAAGAGATATTTCATTAAGAATTTCAATGTTCTATTTTTTTAGTTCACTGACTACTTCTCTTAGAGCATTTATCTCTTGTGAACACTCTTTTTCATTTTCTTCTGTTGTCACTTTGTGAGAAGAATGTTTCAGTTTATTTTTTAACATTTTGTTTTCCTTTTTAAGAGCATCATACTGATCCATTAATTCAAAGTAGACATGCTCCCAATCTTCCAAACTGAAATCCTTGAATAAGGAACTTACCTCTTCCTCTTCTTCTTCAGTCTCTATGGCCATCAAACAGATCTTTGAATGAGTGTCCTCAGCATCTGAACTTCCCTCTTCTTCATCTTCCTCTCCTCTTCTTCACTCCAAGTACCAACCATAGCCTTTTGCTTGTTTTTGTTCCATCTAGGTTGATTCTTCTTTTGAACCTCAAGACATTCAGACTTAACATGTCCCGGCTTCCTGCAATTGTAGCAAACAATTCTATCAGTCCTTTTGTTAGCATTTGGCTTGGACTTAGAAAAATTGTTATTGTAAGGTTTCTTTTTCAGAAAACTCTTACCTTCTTTTTCTCTGAAATTTTCTTTCTAGTTATCAAGGCAAACTCACCTGACTCATCTTCGGAAGTGGTTGATTCACTGTCTTCAGTAACCTCCTTGGTGCTAGGACTTGCTTTAAGAGCAAGAGGTTTCTTCTTCCTTAGATCATCCTCAGATCTTTTTAGGCCCAAATCATATGTCATTAAAGAACCTATTAATTCATCAACAGTAGTTGTGGACAAATTTCTAGATTCTTCAATAACAGTTGCTTTAGTATGCCAAATGGGTGTTAAAGATCTAAGAATTTTTCACACCAGTTCTTTGTCAGAATAAACTTTACCTAGATTCTTCAGCCCATTAGTTAATAATGTCAATCTACCATACATCTCAGAAATAGTTTCATCATGTTTCATCCGAAAAGCTTCATATTCAGAAACTAACATATTAGCCTTAGTTTCCTTTACCTCAGATGTGCCCTCATATATTACCATGAGGCGATTCCAGATCTCTTTGGCACTTGAGCACGATGAAACTCTTGAGAATTCGATGGGATGCAGTGAGCACTGCATAATGTTCATTGCACTCCAATTTGCATTTGACTTTTTGATCTCTTCCGGAGTCCATTTCTCTTCATCCTCGGACAGCTCATAAGGTCCATTGTTCACCACTCTCCATATTTGATGGTCTTGAGCTCGCAAGAACACCTGCATACGAGTTTTCCAATAAGCATAGTTAGTACCATCAAAGTAAGGTGGTCTGTTCACAGAATGACCCTCAGCAATGTAACCTCTAGATTCCATACTACACAATTAACTCCTGGTCGTGAAACCAATTAAATTGGAGAACCAGGCTCTGATACCACATGTTGTGTGTGTGGAAGGATTATCTAGAGGGGGGTGAATAGAGAATCCTCAGAAATTTAAGCTCAATTTTAAATTTAGAAGACTGATTTAAGATTTCTATAAAATAGATGCACCGCCGCACAAATCAATGACACAAACCACATGTGAGAAAGAGATTTTTAAGGTTGTTCGGCTCCAATGAGGAGACCTACATCCACCCCTCACCAAAACAGTGAGGTACCACTATCAGAACCCCTGACAGTATATGACAAACAAATGCTGATTCACAGCTTCTTCACAACTGCTGCCTCACAGCTTGAAAACCCTACTGAAACACAGCTTCACTAGCCTGCTGATTCACAGCTTCTTCTGAATTGATCCAATCACACTTCATGAAAGATCAATTCAATCTACTTCACAAAGAAGCAGAGACCAGACAATTCAAAAACTCAGAGGAAATTTCAAAATAAAGAAGACGAAAGTTGCTGAAGTGTGTGGCGATTTCATCAAACTTCCTGATCTGGATCTGAATTCGGATGGATTCCTCTCAGATTATAGGATCAACTTCCTATTCGATGAAGTCCTCCGGAATTTTACTGCAATTTGATCTCAGAAATCATGATGGAAGTAGATTTTTGATCCTCTGTTCTTGAAAGCTCATACTCCACTCCTGGAAGATTCAGATCTTGCTTGTATCGACATTGATTTCATCAGATCACTGCTCCACTTGAGAAATTGCAGCGAATTGTAGCTTCAGAACATTTGAAAATCCTCACTCCTGCTCTGCTAAGCCTCTCTTCCTTCACTGTATTGCTCAACTCCTCTCCTCTGCGAATTGGAGCCTTTTTTGTGCCTTTTCTTTGATTGCTCACGATTCTCTGAAGTGGGCCCCTCAATTTTATCCGCCCAAAAAGGTGGAAGAATCTTTTTACCGCCAAGAATTAGAGCCTTCTAGAGCTGCTGACGTGTAAAGAGAATATCCCAATTAGTTGGCTTTGGATCACGTGCCAGCTTGGTGACTTGATCATTCTGAGAAAGATTCTAAGTGTTCAAGTGTCGACACTTCCAGATTCTAGTGTCGACACACTTTCACTACTGACTTGATCTTAGCCTTTCACGCCACCATCCATAGACCTCTAGTGTCGACCTAGGTCCAAGGTAGTGTCGACACTATCTGACAATTTTTCATAGTTCTTTGATCCAGTTGAGTTGTATCTACAAAACAATTGATATATGTCAACTGTCTTCTAGATTTATGTAGAATTTGACATCATCAAAACTAGGGACACAACATTGAGGTGGTGTGCCTGTGAGGCTTGTGGCCTAGGCTTTACAATTATTGAGCAGACTAGTGGCGTGGTGCTAGTTCTGCTGTCTCTTCTTCTTTCAGGGATTTGTGTTAATTGATATGATTATGCTTTGCTCTGAGCATAATATGGTTTGGCTATCGGTGTTGCCAGTGAAACCCATTGGGGTTGAGGTCCTCCCGTGTTGTGTGTAGTTTTTGGGTAGTCCCCTACTGAGCCAGTGACTTGTTGAGGCTCACTCCCTTATAGTTCTTTTCAGGGTTTACCGTTAGTGTGGCTTACGGAGGTGTCGTGACAGACTTGTACCACCAGTAGTAGTGTTAGTAGAGTTGTGTGAGCTTGTGCTCCCTCAGGGTATGCCCCAGGTAGTTGTATTCTTCTTAATTTGGACATGTAATAATGTAATGAGATAATAGTAAATTGTTATATGCAGATATGAGCACTTGTACTTTCTTGTGTCTCTTACTGTTGTGGTTTGTCTTTTATATTCTTCCTGGACACGTGTACGAGCTATCCCTTGCGAGACTTCGGTCCGTTCGTGGGAGACGGATCTGGATATGGACCCTTATTGGGTATAGATATCCAGGACCGTTACAAGAAAGGAAGCCCAAGGCTTTAGTTCCCAATACTCCGGCAAAAAGCAACTGTAAGCACTGTGAAAAGCTAGGTCACATGGCTAATGAGTGCTGAAGAAAAGTCGGCGCATGTCTGCGCTGTGGAAGCCGCGAGCACCGTATCCCCGAGTGCCCGCTACTGAAGGAGAATGAGAGGTGCACTAATGTGCCTAAGAAACAGGGAAGACTGCAAGCCCTGCGAGACGAAGAACCCGCTGAAGAAGAT